>WEIB01000723.1:0-28933 GCA_015476505.1 Urochloa ruziziensis
CCACTTTTGTTTTGACTTTTACCCGAGGCTCCCAGGCCCGGGCGGTTTAACCGCCCCCCCTGGCCGGTTTAACCGCCCCCCCCTGGGCGTGTTAGATCGAGCCAAGTTTCGGGTCGTTTTGGTGTTCGATTCGATTGGTTCGAGTTCCGCTGCTTGTTTCTTGTTCCTAGGGTCAGTAGCTTGACAGTGGCTACGTGATCTTGGCAAGATTGTTCTCGGAGGTTTCGGAGTTGTTTTGGGAGAATAGCCGGATTGTTTGGAAAGATTTTTTATCGGCTCCCATTCACTTCCCCCCTCTCTGGTCGCCGTTTCGGTCCTTCAGACGGCGGCCTTGGCCCTGACTGACCGAGCCCTTCCTGGCGACCTCTCCTTCCGCTTCGGGGCTTCCTTCCTCTTCGGCGCCATGGCTGCGAGCAAGGGCTGAGGATTGGAGATTGGAGGTTATGAAAGTGCATCTAGGGTTTGCGCTCGAACAGGGAGGAGAACTTGGGCGCTGAGAAGGCGAATGGCGAGGAAAGGAAGAAGGTTGCGGCGGGGATGGCTTATAATGGAATGAACCGTTCCTCCCGCGCGCGGTGCGATGCTTGTCTCGGGAACTCAACTGACGCTAGCACGTCCCGTCGCTTTGAATTCAAAGATGCGGTATGGAGTCGCGATATCTCGCGATATTCTGGCTTTAAGAAGGCAACCGTTAGTTTCCCTAGGAAACAACAGACTTTACAGGATTGATGGGCCTAAATGGGCTGAAATATGGCACGACCTTTTGGTTCTGTTAAATTAATAAATATGTGGGTTCCTGAGCTAGTGTTCAGGGGCAGAAACCACTCGGTCGTGAGGCTAAAATTAGTCGACGGCCAGGCTTATTTTTGCAATTAATATTGCAACCTTTCAATTGATTTTTACGTAAGGCATGCGATACTATCGCTAAATTTGCTCAGAAATCTGGGTCAAGTGCTGACAAGTATAAATCTTGTGAGAAGGTGGCTTACCATATGGTCAAGCTGGGTCGTGGGACACGATCTGGGAGTCACGCCGAGTTCAAAGAACTTGAGAAAAGATTCCTTAGAAAAGGGAAATAAAAATGCCCTAAAAGGAGAAAATTATCCAAGATCCATGTCCGGAGGCATGGGGGCTGAAAAATTCAGTCAGGGTCCACAGCTTTTAGAGTCTTGACACGATCGTGCCGAGTCGAATCAAGACTCGGGGGCTACACCCAATGGGTGCACCTGGAGGTGCACACCATCGATGGATTAAGTTCAAAAAGAGATTTACAATATTTTATTTTTGACCCTCGACCAGAATATTCTATTCTGCTCAAGGCTCGGGGGCTACACCCAATGGGTGCACCTGGAGGTGCACACCATTGAAGATTAAGATTTCGACGGAGAAAAGTTGAAGACCCTTGGCCAAATTCATACTAAAATTGCCCAAGGCTCGGGGGCTAAGTGTATTCACTTCGCTGTCACGTTCTGAAAAAGAGCACTTCTTCCCCTCACTATGGCTACAATTGAAGAATCGTTTTCAGGAACGTTTGAGCAAGTACTCGGATCTTCCTCGAAACCACTTGGATCTTCTTCGAAACCACTCGGATGAGGTCCTAAGACAACCTGAGAGCACTCGGATCATGCAAGAAAAAGACAAATCAATTACAGCCAACGATCGGCCAAGAAGTGCTCGGGGGCTACTGTGGGGGATATAGTACCCGGGTACCTCACGAGCAAGCCTGGCAGCCCACCAAAAGGGGGCAGCCTGGCCCATCGTTTGGACCTGATGACGTGTGGGACAAGTCAGCGCATGAAGGAAGGATCTGGAAGGATGAGTTCTAGTTTGAATAGGAGTTTTTGTAAAGAAGGAAAGGATCCTTAGAGATAGGATCGGCTACAAACCGACTTGTAACCCTGCCCCCCGATATATAAGGCGGGCAGGGACCCCCTCCAAAGGACACGAAATCTCTCAACACACAATCCACGCAAATACAATACCCCAAAACAGGACGTAGTGTATTACGTCGAGCTCGACGGCCTGAACCTGTATAAATCCCTTGTGTCTGTCCATCCTAACCATCTTGCCTTCCGATCTTTGCGATCTTCCCTGCACACAAATCACTTCCGTGGGCTACCCCGTGGAAGACTGCCGGAGATAATATCACCGACAGAGGGGGAGCTCGCGGGCAGGGGGTGCGGGGCCTTTAATAGGCAGTCGAGGCGGCTCGGAGCAACAAAGCAGCCACGCGGAGCTCTGGGCGGCGTATCGCTGGCTGCCGCGGCGGACATGGCTCGCCAGTCGGCGGCCTGTCGCGGCGGGGCGGCGCTGGGCTGGGCGGTCGGTGGCCGGTCGGGGGGAGTTCGCACGCGGGTTGGCGAGAGGCTGGGGCCCACGGCGACTGGCTTGCCGGCCCTGGTCGGGGCAGCGGCGTTGCAACCCGCCGGCGGGTCGCCGGCGACCACGTGGCGCACGCCAGGCGCCCGTCGCATCTGGTCGGAGTGGCGCGGGGGACAGAGCGATTTTGTCGGGGACGACCGCGGGGACAGCGCGCGGCACATTTAAGGCGCGGGCGCGGCCTCGGCGTCCGCGTCATAGGCTGGCCGCCGCGTGGCGGCGCTGTCGGGCGCGTGACTCGCGTGGCGCCGGAGAGCGCCGGCAATTCGTCGAACACATGCCGGGCGTCCATTCAAACCAACTTTTCTCCAAAATTTTGAACTGAAGTTCAAAATCTCCAAAAAGCAAAGTGGTGTTCCAGGTTACCAGCTACAACTTTTGTAAAGGTTGACCTATGAAAAAGTGAGTGGATTCGAGAGAAAACTGAGTAGAAAACAGCATGGACTCGGGTGCTAGTCTGCAGTGAACTTCTGTGTTTGACTGACTTTGACCGGGATTTAAGGTGCCTTCCACTCAAAATCTCGTAACGAGCCAATTGACAAAAATGTGTCCCGTTAAAAACTGAACAACTTTTGTATTGGTCAATTTTCAAGTTCTTAAGTGAAATTTCAAATTCGAACCATGCCAATCGTGAAAGGTCAAAAGTTCACCGAGGTGCAATGGAATTTTTGGTAGGATTCCTTAAGTCAAAATCTAGGTGAGGCCAAATTAAACTTAATTAGGCTAAGACAAAAGGTTTAGCAGGTGATTAAGCTAATGAACACCTAGATTGTCACATATGGCCTCATGGGCGAGCGACGACGGTGCTCTGTGGCATCGTTTTTCCTTCATGAAGGCATCACTTTGGAATCCTACATTGGTCTCTCCACCATGCGTGCGGCTTATCTATGAAAGACAGCGGTCATTTTGGTCTCCGACGGCGACGTGTTCGTGCCAAAAAGAGGGGATCTTCTTCTATCTCTCCTCTCTATATCTGGACTCCTTGCTTGTGCTGGAGGCTAGGTGTGGATGCTCGAAGTGGTGTGCGGCAGCTCGGTGGCTTTGATCGATTCGCCTGTGCCTCCATGTGTTCTGGCGGTGGTCGGTCACGCATAGCGTCAGCCAATTTGGTGTCTAGATTTCTTCCTTGCCAAGGATTGGGGCCGGTGCTGCTACTAGTGTGTGACCCTGTGGGATGGTGGCTCATGTCGACGACCCAATCCGACCGACCAGAGATGGTGGCGGCTTGAGTCGATGTCCCAATCCGACTAGGCTTTGTCCACGGAGATGTTGAGGTCTGTGTCGATGTCCCAATCCGAACATACAGAGTGTTGCGGTGTCGACATTCCAATCCGACCTGCCAGTTGTTAGCTATTTTTTCTTAGTTTTCTCTTTATTTTGCCTGATTATGGTCTCCCAGAGAAATAATTTTGTATTTTTCTACTATATCAATGAAACACGCACGTCGTGTACCGTTCGTTCAAAAATATATATGTATGCCTGACTTACCGATAGAGGATACATTTATGCTTTTTGATAAACTTTGCATTGTTTCCTCAGTGTTTTTGACAGTATTGGGTAAAGAAAAACCAAATATCAAATTAGGGTGCATCTAATTGTGCGTGTATCTAAGAGGTTGTCTCGAAGATTAGTTTTATATAAAAACTAGCGTAAAATACATATCCATCTCCAGTAGTCTCCTTTTCCCCAAGTCAACTATCATATTGGGAGGATTGGTGAAAACATTCTGCTCCAACAAGTTCCCTATAACTTCCTGTAATTATTAAGACAAACCAATAATGCACCCCAGCTCTCCATAAATAGAGAAAGGGTTGGTGAAAACATTGTGCTCCAATATGATAGTTAGATTGTGATGAGATTATGATGAGAACCCGCTAGGGGTTTGTTCCTGATCTTTCGATGAGTGGGGAATAACTTCAATTTTCACTGGAGAGACGTTCACGGCCCGACTACAACTGTCCAAGGACGCAGCGCCTTAGCAACCGATACACCAACTCCAGCGGTCGCCGTGATCTTGTGGAGCACGATCAACCAAACCACTAGGGTAATTCCTACAAGCAATCCAACAACAAGCAAGAACAAGTGTAGAACCAAGCAACTCAATTGCAAATATCTACCAATCTGAACTCACAAAGGTGGGGTTCTGGATACAAGGAGGCGACCGGCGCGCTCACAAGGAAGTAGCAATTGCTAAACTTTCAACTAAACAAAATATGATCTTTTTGTGCTGGATATGGAGCTATATGAGAGGGTGGAGGACGACTAGGACCCTGTGGAGGTCGTGGCTAAACCCTAGGACGTGCCCCTATTGGGCTCAACTTGATACACAGCCCATCGGACCAAACTCAGGTGACGCAGCACCGTTGACAGAAAAGGTCTCTGTAGTAAATCAATGATAGCGGCCGCCTCAGTGCAGATATGGACATGAGTCCGATCCATATGAAATTAGACCGCATAAGCTTTCCATCAAGTACTTGAACGCGCAAAACAAAGTCCGGATGAAGTCAGGGTGGCCGTCGCAAGTCAGCACTTTTCTGCAGTTCGAATCGAGACTTTCCAAAACATGTTGGATTCAATCTCTTTCTTCCTTGGGCCAAAAGTGACGTGGTGGCCTTGTGGGTAACGTGAGAATACTTTGCTTTGGTCCCCAATCAACTTCTTTAGTCCTCCATGCCTTCCATGTATGTGTACCACTCGTTTTGATCCAGCTATGTATTTCTGAAAATGACAATGAACACACATCATGGCGCAGCATCAATTCATCGAATGTAGCAAACATAATCATGATATAGAATTGATTCACCTTTAGTTTACAAGCCCTTAATATGGTCATATCTAAGCTGATGATGTTCTCATCATTCTCGCCTTGTCAGCAAGTCGTCCTCGACTTGCTCCAGTGGCATTCAAAGGTGCTTGGTTTAATGTTGGAATATGGAGCGATGGCCATGCTATGCGGCCATAACAAACAATGCTCCCCTTCTTTGTGCTGAAAAGCAGTAGGGAAGCTTTGCAATGTACTATTAGTGTTAGTGTAGCCCCCTATTTGATCATGGTATTGCAGCCCAAATAGAGAATTCAGATTAGAGCAAATATAAACTTTCTGCATCATATATTCTCCTTTGCTACCATATTTGCCAATTGCATGAAGCGAACAATGTTTTAAACATGGTAGACCAGATTTCTCATATAACTCTTTCTCCAAACTATTTAGGTCACAAAGAAAATCAAGTTCGATATAACCCAAACAATTTAAAGAAGATACAATCTCTACCTCATCTTTCTCACTAGCAATACAATGAAAAAGCCTTGTTTCAGTATGCGTATCATCGAGAATAGAATCATCATATCCATGCTCTAGTTGTGTTATAGATACAAGTGATGCATAATTATACTCACAGGGAGTGATTTCAGCATCAAATGTGTTTCTTTGCTCACTCTTCTCCGTCGTGGTAGGTGCTGCACAATAATTCTTTTCGCACTTTAGCAGTGGGTCATGATGCTCAAATTGCTCAATGCACTCAATTGTATTATTCTCCTTCTCCTGCAAAATGTTATGGACAGCAAGGGGAAAAATAGTGTGCTCTATCACTAGTTGTGGTGTTGCAATTTGAGAATTAGTATCACACAACTCTTCCTTGTCACAAGTAGGTAACAGTTCAGTCAATTTCTCACTCGAATCATTTGCAGGTTGAATCTCAATTCTTGAAGCAAGATCAATCAAACACGAGAGAGAATCATATGTTTCATTCAATAGTTTATCCTGAATTTCAGTATTAAGCCCCTTTAAAAATCTGATCTCAGTAGCTTCTTCACATTCTTCCAAACCACAACGCAACATACAATATTTCAGATCATGATAGTATACATCAACGGTCTTTTTACCTTGTTCAAAGCTATTTAACTTATCAAGCATATAATTAGCATAATATTCAGGAACATGAGTTTT
This sequence comes from Urochloa ruziziensis, assembly GCA_015476505.1. NCBI lineage: Eukaryota > Viridiplantae > Streptophyta > Magnoliopsida > Poales > Poaceae > Urochloa > Urochloa ruziziensis. The sequence goes on from WEIB01000723.1 coordinate 6,326, forward strand.
TTTAAAGTTCTTTTCATTTCCTTCCATGTTTTAGAGACTCTATCATATCTCAACAAGTGCTTCCAAAAAGTTAAAGCATAACTAGTTTAGCAGTCACTTTTTGTTATTCAGATAAATCATATCTCCAAAGCTCTTTATCTATGTTTAGCTCCCAATCAATGTATGCCTTTGGATCAAACTCACCAGCAAAGGAAGCCAAGAAGTAAATGATGTCCTCAATCTGAAGGTGTAGCTTTGTTTGCTCAAAAATCTCCATATCTCCTGCCATGATTAGTTGGAAACAAGAAACACCAAAAACAATAGGTATCCTCCTGTCTATTACTAGGATGTGGTTGTTGTAAATCTCTCAAACTCTCCTGGTTCAAAACAAGCTCTTACAAGTTCGTACCTAGCAACACTAGAGGTGATGGCAACCAACAAGATGAGAACCTTGAAGAAAATGTATCAGTGCCACAGCAACAAGACCAGTCAAGTTGTAGTCGAAATATGTGGAGCTATATGTGGGCTAAATCAAGGAAAACACTAGCACCACATTAGTTATAAAAGCAAACTGAATAAGCTTTCAATGGCAGTACTGTGCTGGTCCTAGCCTAGACCGTGCTAGAGACGCGAACCTGGACTCAAACGAAGTCACAAAGCACCACCTAAATCACACGAGAAACACAATGAAGAGCCCCCGTTTTTTCTTTCCTTATCTCTTCTCTTTCTTTTCTTTTTCTCCTTTTCTTTTTTTCTGCCTTCTTCTTTTTTTCACACAAATGCAGCAGCAAGGTCAAACAAGTCGCTGTCTTTTTTTTTTCCAAAACCCAGCAGATGTGCAAAACTCTAGGGCGTTTGTGACGAGCTCAGAAGGAGTTTCCGGGCACAGTTGGATCCGTTGGAAAGAACACAAGATAAGCTTTGTAGATTTTATTTAAACACCCTATTTTGACTATGAAACAAGAAAATATAGTGTTGTTCTTCTCTGGTCCAAACTGGACTCCGAATCTGCAATGTGACACAAACGTGACTAGACCTCGAAACTCTAAACGACCAGACGCTAAGACCAGCAACTTGACACAACCGATGCAACCAAAAACTCAGCAAGCCCTAACCAAGTAGTACTAGTAAAGGCTCAAAGGGTTTATAGGATTGCAGAGAATCTGATTTATTTTTTTTGGCTTTTTGTGGACATAGGAATTAAAAACAACGAACAAAGGATAGTGTCTCACCGAGAAACCTTGCTCTGATTACCAACTAATAAGAACCCGCTAGGGGTTTGTTCCCAATATTTCGGTGATTGAGGGATTTTGACTGGAGAGACGTTCACGGCCCGACTACAACCGTCCAAGGACGCTGCGCCTTAGCAACCGATACACCAACTCCAGCGGTCACCGCGATCTTGTGGAGCACGATCAACCAAACCACTAGGGTAATTCCTACAAGCAATCGAAGAACAAGCAACAACAAGTGTAGAACCAAACAACTCAATTGCAAATATCTACCAATCTGAACTCACAAAGGTGGGGTTCTGGATACAAGGAGGCGACTGGCGCGCTCACAAGGAAGTAGCAATGGCTAAACTTTCAACTAAACAAAACCCGATTTATTTGTGGCGGCTATGGAGCTATATGAGAGGCTGGAGGACGACCAAAACCTGGTGGAGGTCGTGGCTAAACCCTATGATGCGCCCCTATTGAGCTCAATTTGATACACGGCCCATCGGACCAAAATCAGGTGACGCCGCACTGTTGGCAGAAAAGGTCTCTGTAGTAAATCGACAATAGAGGCCGCCTCAGAGCAGATATGGACATGAGTCCGGATCCAATGAATGTAGACTTGATAATATTTCCATCGAGTACTTGAACGCGCAAAACGGACTACGGATGAAGTCGGGGTGGCCGTCGCAAGTCAGCACTTTTCTGCAGTCCGAATCGAGACTTTCCAAAACGTGTTGGATTCAATGTCTTTCTTCCATTGGGCCAATAGTGACGTGGTGGCTGATAGGACGCGGCGTATTGCGTAGATTGTAGCCGTGGACGACGGGAGGCCGGGGCTTGAACCCCCGGCGGCGATGCGGCGCCGTGCTCACGCACGGCGAACAGATGCACAAGAACGAGAGAGAGAGAACTAGGCGCGGCAAGGACCAACCAACTGTTGATCTCTGCTTAAAAGATAATGACAATTGTCTTGGCTACTTATAGCCCGAATCAACCATCTAACAAACCAGCTAACAACTCGAGGCAAGCCTCTCTAATCCTATCTCTCTGTAACAAACCGAACTCAACAACTACGGCTGATTTCCAGCCAAGATCAACTACTGCCGCGCTGACGCCTGATCGTCTAGCCACGTTGACGCTTGTTGCGGCGTTGGTATGTGATGCCGGTCATAACATCTCTCCCGTCCTCCAGAAACAGCTCGTCCTCGAGCTGAAACCCCGGATAGGAAGCCTTGAACTGCTGCACTGGTTCCCATGTTGCCTCCGTGGCCGGCGCGCCTGCCCAGAGAACCTCGACGTGCCATACGCCGCGGCGCAGTCGAGCTCGCAGCACCTTCTCGGGCGTAGGCAGGAATCGGCCGTTCTCCATTGCTGGCAGCTCGGGTGGTGTAGCCGGCGGCGTCCCGTGAAACGGCTTGAGGAGGCCGACATGGAAAACATCATGAACGCGGGCACCCACTGGCAGACGCAGGCGATATGCGACGGTGCCGACGCGCTCCACCACCTGGAAGGGACCTGCGTAACGTGGACCGAGCTTACCCTTGGGCCGATCAGTGAGGGAGAGAGCCTGGCGATGAAGAAGACGAAGCCAGACCCAATCGTTGACGTTGAACTCCAGGTCGCGGTGATGGGCGTCGTAGTACCGTTTGGCATACTGCTGTGCTTGTAGTAGGCGATCACGGATCTCCGCGAGGAACTCGTCCCGTTCACGCAGCATTTCTTCGACCGTCGAGGTGGCCGCCGTTCCTGGAGTGTATGCAGTGAGTGTGGGCGGCTCGCGGCCATAGACTACCTAGAATGGCGTGGCTCGGAGCGCGGTGTGGAACGACGTGTTGTAGCAAAATTCCGCCCAAGGCAGCCAGTCGATCCAGGCGCGTGGGCGATCGCCGGTGATGCACCGCAAGTACATGGCGATGGTCTTGTTGACAACCTCTGTCTGGCCGTCGGTCTGCGGGTGGAACGCGGTGCTCATGCGCAGCTTGACGCCCGCCATCTTGAAGAGGTCCTTCCACACGTTGCTGGTGAAGACAGGATCGCGGTCGCTGACGATGGACACCGGAAATCCATGGAGCCGCACGACGCCCTCGAAGAACGCGCGCTGCGACGGATAGCGCTGTGTATGGGTGTCCCAGGGCGATGAAATGGGCGTACTTGGAGAACCGATCGACCACCGTGAGGATGACCGATTTCCCATGTACTTTTGGCAGCCCTTCGATGAAATCAATGGATATGTCAGACCAGACCTGAGACGGGACGTCGAGCGGCTGCAGCAGTCCGGCGGGGTGGAGCGTCTCCGTCTTGTTGCGCTGGCAAGTGGCGCAGGCACGCACAAAGTCTCGTACGAGCGCGCGGTCGTGCGGTACGTGGAAGTGAGAGCGGAGGCGCTGGAGTGTCTTCTGGATGCCTTCGTGCCTGGCGTCGTGCGCCATGCCGAGGACCGTCGGCAACAACGGGGACGTCGCGGTCAGGAACACATGGTCCCCATTGAGGATCAGCCCGTCGTGGACGCGCCAGGGGGCCGGGAGCGTGCCGGCGATGATCTCGTCGTGTACGCGGCGCGTGTCCTCGTCTTGTTCCACCTCGCGCCTGATGTCGTCGTAGAGCTGGAAGCTTGGCGCAGACAAGGCGTGCAGCATGCCGTCGTCGCCGTCGCGACACGAGAGAGCGTCGGCCACGACGTTCAGCCGGCCGGGCCGGTACTCCACCGTAAAGTCGAAGCCGAAGAGCTTGCTAATCCATTGGTGCTGCGGAATCGTCGAGAGGCGCTGGTCAAGCATGAACTTCAGGCTGTAGTGGTCCGTTCGGATGATGAACCGGCGCCCCCAGAGGTACGGTCGCCAGTGTCGGACCGCCTGGACGAGGCCGATGAGCTCGCGCTCGTATGCCGCGATCTTGTGGTGCCGCGCGGCGAAGGGCCTGCTGAAGAACGCGAGCGGCCCGGCACCCTGGTGAAGGACGGCTCCAAAGCCCGAGCCCGACGCGTCGCAGTCCACCATGAACGCCCGGTCGAAGTCGGGTAGCTGGAGCACAGGGGCGGTGGAGAGCACGTTCTTGAGTGCCTGGAACGCCATCGTGGCTTCGTCCGTCCAGTGGAAGGCCTCCTTCTTTAGCAGCTTTGTCAATGGCGCGGCTATAATGCCAAAATCTTGGATGAACTTGCCGGTAGTAGCCCGCGAGTCCCAAGAATCCGCGGAGGCCGCCTTGCAGAGCGGGGCTCATGCCAGGACGCCACAGCCTCCACCTTCTCGCTGTCCATGGCAACCCCGTCCGCCGAGATGACGTGGCCGAGGTAGGCGACGGACGATGCTCCGAAGGTGCACTTGGAGCGCTTGACGACGAGGCCGTTGTTGGTGAGGATCTCGAGTACGGCCTTGACGTGCTGCAGGTGCTCGGACCACGTAGAGCTGTAGATGAGGATATCATCGAAAAACACAAGCACAGACCGGCGTAGCAGCGGCTGGAGGATGTCGTTCATGAGACTCTGGAACGTCGCCGGCGCGTTCGTCAAGCCGAACGGCATGACGAGAAACTCGAAGTGGCCATGGTGGGTGCGGAAGGCCGTTTTCTCCACGTCGTCCGGGTGCACGCGGACCTGATGGTAGCCCGAGCGAAGGTCGAGCTTGGTGAAGAACTTGGCGCCGTGGAGTTCGTCGAGGAGCTCGTCGACGACGGGATCGGGTACTTGTCCTTGACCGTCCTCTCATTCAGCGCCCGATAATCCACGCAGAACCGCCAGGATCCATCGCGCTTCTTCACCAACAGAACCGGCGCGGAGAACGCGGATGTGCTCGGGCGGATGATTCCCTGGGCCAGCATCGCGGCGCACTGCCGCTCGAGCTCGTCTTTCTGCAGTTGGGGGTACCGGTATGGCCGGACCGCGACGGGAGCCGTTGATGGCAGGAGGTGGATCCTGTGGTCGCAGGCACGGGCCGTTGGTAGGCCGTGCGGCTCGTCGAAGACGCCCTTGTACTGGCGCAGGAGCTGGTCGAGCAGCTGCTCTGGGCGCGTCACCATGGTGCGTAGCGCCGGCTGATCAATGTCGCCACGAGGTGAGCCGAGTCCCTTCCAAAAGACGCGCTTGTTCCCGCGCCAAAAGGCCATGCAGAGATCGTCGAAGTCCCATAAGATAGGCCCGAGCGTGCGGAGAAACTCCACGCCCAGTACGATGTCAAAGCCGCTGAGTGGGATGGTGTAGCAGGAGATCGTGAACTGCTCCAAGCCAATGGAGATGCCGAGGTTGTCCGTTCGGCCGCGGCACGAGACCTTGTCACCGTTGGCCACAGGTGACATGGAGACCGGGACTTGGCCGGCGCTTGATGTCGATGCGCTCGGCGGCGGCGCTGTTGATGAAGTTGTGGGTGGAGCCAGTGTCGAGCAGGGCGGTGAGCTGGAAGCCGTTGATGATGAGGGGCAACTGCATGGTGTCCTCGGTGCGGAGTCCGATCAAGGCGTGCAGCGACACGACTGGGTCTTCGTCGCCGGCCATGGAGAAGGCGTCCGCGTCGCCCTCCTCGTCGTAGTCGCTCACCTCGATGTAGAAGAGCCGTTGGCAGCGGTGGCCGCGGACATACTGCTCATCGCAGTTGTAGCAGAGCCCCTGCTTCCGGCGTTCGGCGAGTTCCGCGGGCGACAGGCGTCGGAAGGGGCGGGTTGGCGCTGCTGGTGTCGCACCCATGGGGGCTGCCACGGTGGCCTGTCGTGGTGCGGCGGGCGGGGCTAGTGCCGGTGCCAGCAGGGGCCCGAGGCTGGAAGCGGGTGGTGCGGCCGGTGTCCGCGGGCTGAGCGCGGCGCTCGTACACGCGTGCGTACATCAAGGCCGCCTGGAGGTCCAGGCGGGCTCTGGAGTTCGACGTCGATGCGAATCCGGTCGGGCAGTCCCGCGGTGAACAGCTGGACCTGTTGGACCGGCGACAGGGGCGCGGTGTGGCATAAGAGCTCGAGGAAACGCCCTTGGTACTCCTCGACGGTCGTCCGGAATTGCAGACGTGCGAGCTCGCCCAAGTGATTGGCGCTGAGCGGGGGCCCGAAGCGCTGGGTGCAGAGATGCTTGAAGTACGACCACGTCGGGGCGCCGGTGTCGCGCTCGATGGCGTAGTACCACAGCCTGGCGACGTCGCGTAGGTGGTACGTGGCCAGCCACACCTTGTCCGCCTCTAGCGTGTGTTGTGCTCGGAAGAACTGGTCACACTGAGTGAGCCAGCCCAGGGGGTCTTCTTTGCCGTCGAAGAGCGGGAAGTCAAGCTTGTGGTACCGTGGCGCAGTGACGGCGGCGCCGGTGGAGTTGGGCGGCGTGGACCCCGCGGGTGCGGTGGCTGCAGCCGGGAATGACGGCAGCTGCGACGGCGAGGGGGGAAACTGGATCTGGTGCACCGGAACGGGCGCCGACGTCGGCGGCAGAGTCAGCTGCGGGGCGCCGGACGCCGCAGGGGCCGATGCAGAGGCCGCTGCGAGGGCTGCACCGCCGGACAGTGTAGGGATCCCGCCATACCCAGGTATCCCGTATGGGAACGTTGCCGTCGGCGTCGCTCCATCGGAAGGGCGCGGTCCCCGGGTTGGGCGTGGCCGTAAGGAGCGGCGTCAGGAGCCTCGGGAGATCAGCAAGTGCCGTCAGCGGCGTGGCGAGGCCGGCGAGAGTGCGGTTCAGATCGGCGACAATCTGCGCAAGAGCGTCGACGGTCTGGTTGCTAGCGGGGGCGGCGGCGGCCTCTCCGTCGGTCGACCCTGGCATCTCTGATACCAGATTGATAGGACGCGGCGTATTGCGTAGATTGTAGCCGTGGACGACGGGAGGCCGGGGCTTGAACCCCCGGCGGCGATGAGGCGGCGTGCTCACGCACGGCGAACAGATGCACACGAACGAGAGAGAGAACAGGCGCGGCAAGGACCAACCAACTGTTGATCTCTGCTTAAAAGAAATGACAATTGTCTTGGCTACTTATAGCCCGAATCAACCATCTAACAAACCAGCTAACAACTCGAGGCAAGCCTCTCTAATCCTATCTCTCTGTAACAAACCGAACTGAACAACTACGGCTGATTTCCAGCCAAGATCAACTACTGCCGCGCTGACGCCTGATCGTCTAGCCACGTTGACGCTTGTTGCGGCGTTGGTATGTGATGCCGGTCATAACAGTGGCCTTGTGGGTACAAGAGAATACTTTGCTTTGGTCCCCAATCAACTTCTTTAGTCCTCCATGCCTTCCATGTTTGTGTACCACTCGTTTTGATCCAGCTTGTAACTCTTCTGGTATAACTGATTAATGGAGTTTAGTACCCTCAAAAAAAAAACTATGTATTTCTGAAAATGACAATGAACACACATCATGGCGCAGCATCAATTCATCGAATGTAGCAAACATAATCATGATATAGAATTAATTCACCTTTAGTTTACAAGCCTTTAATATGGTCATATCTGAGCTGATGATGTTCTCATCAGATTATTGGGAACTAGAAAAGTAACACTCCCAAAAACACTAGAAACGATATTGGGACAACCCTTTTAACTACTTATTGGAGAACTGCTGGAGATGCTCTAACATTTTTACAATCAGAAACTAAAATGTTTATCTGGATGACCGGATAGAATAAAAAAACTACACCGTTAATAAAAGAGACCTCACCTGAGATACACAACACAACAACAACAACATAGCCTTTTGTCCCAAGCAAGTTGGGGTAGGCTAGAGATGAAACCCAAAAGAAACAAGGATAAGAAAGACATAAAACGGCACAAGACCGAAGATAAGGTTAGGGGTAAATAAGAGAAGAAACAAAAGATCATGGTTCAGGCACGTTAATTGCAAGTCTCCAAGCGCATCTATCTATAGCTAATTCCTTGGAGATATTCCACTCTCTAAGATCCCTCTTAACCAACTCGTCCCAAGTCAGTTTAGGTCGACCTCTACCTCTCTTTACATTATCTACCCTTTCTAGAACCCCACTACGCACTGGCGCCTCAAGAGGCCTCCGTTGGACATGTCCAAACCATCGCTACCGATGTTGCGTCAGTTTCTCCTCGATTGGTGCTACGCCGACCCTATCCCGAATATCTTCGTTCCGTACTCTATCCCTTCTTGTGTGCCCACAAGACCAGCGTACATACGGATCTCTGCTACACTCAATTGTTGGACATGTCGCCTTTTTGTAGGCTAACATTCCGCACCGTATAGCATCGCTGGGCGAATCGCCGTCCTATAGAACTTACCTTTTAGCTTTTGTGGCACCCTCTTGTCACAGAGGACGCCAGAAGCTTGACGCCATTTTAGGCAACCGGCTGAAATTCTATGCCTAACATCTTCATCAATATCTCCATCCTTCTGGAGTATCGATCCTAAATATCGAAAAGTATCCTTCTTGGCCACCACTTGCCCATCAAGGCTAACGTCTCCATCCCCATGTCCAATCGCGCTGAAGTCGCACATCATGTACTCTGTCTTCGTCCTACTAAGTCTAAAACCTTTTGACTCCAACGTGTGCCTCCAAAGCTCTAACTTCCTATTAACCCCCACCCTACTCTCATCAACTAGCACCACATCATCCGCAAAGAGCATACACCAAGGGATATCACCTTGTATGTCCCTTGTGACCTCATCCATCACTAAAGCGAATAAATAAGGGCTCAATGCTGACCCCTGGTGTAATCCTATTTTAATTGGAAAGTCACTGGTGCCGCCATCACATGTCCGGACATATGTCATCGCATCCTTGTACATATCCTTGATGAGGGTAATGTACTTAGTGGGGACTTTGTGCTTTTCCAAGGCCCACCACATGACATTTCTTGGTACTTTGTCATACGCCTTCTCGAGGTCAATGAAAACCATGTGCAAGTCCTTCTTCTGCTCCCTATATCTCTCCATCAACTGTCGTATTAGAAAAATTGCCTCCATGGTCGACCTACCAGGCATAAACCCAAACTGGTTTTGGGTCACGCTTGTCACTCTTCGTAGGCAATGCTCTATAACCCTCTCCCAAAGCTTCATCGTATGACTCATCAGCTTTATCACATGATAATTAGTACAACTTTGAACATCTCCCTTGTTCTTGAAGATCGGTACTAATATACTTCTTCTCCAGTCTTTAGGCATCTTGTTTGCCCGAAAAATGAGGTTAAAAAGCTTAGTTAGCCATGCTATCACTCTAGCACCCAGGAACCTCCACACCTCAATGGGGATACCATCAGGGCCCATCGCTTTACTTCCCTTCACCCTCGTCAACGCCTCCTCGACCTCCGCCTCCTGAATTCTCCGCACAAAGCGTCTACTGGTATCCTCAAATGAATCGTCCAACTCAAGGGTAGGAAGCTCATTCTCCCCATTAAACAACTTGTCGAAGTACTCCCGCCATCTATCCTTGATCTCCTCGTCCTTCACCAGGAGTCAATCTGTCCCATCCTTGATGCATTTGATTTGGGTGATGTCCCTTGTCTTCCTCTCACGGATCCTAGCCATCCTATAAATGTCCTTCTCCCCTTCCTTCGTGCCTAGCCGCTGATAAAGGTTGTCATAAGCCTGACCCTTTGCTACACTCACAGCTCGCTTTGCAGCTCTCTTCGCTATTTTATAGCTCTCGATGTTGGCTGCACTCTTGTCAAGGTGTAGGCGCTTGAAACACTCCTTTTTCTCCTTAATAGCCATTTTCACCTCATCATTCCACCACCAGGTGTCCTTTGCCTCCTGTTTGCCTCCCCTACTCACGCCAAACACTTCTGAAGCCACCTTCCGAACAGATGTTGTCATCTTTAACCACATGTCGTTTGCATCTTCTCCTTCTTCCCAAGGCCCCTCGCCTAGCACCCTCTCCTTAAACATGTGCACCGCTTCCCCTCTAAGCTTCCACCACTTCGTTCTTGCAGTCTTGGCACGGTTGTCCCGGTGGACACGTACCCGAAATCGAAAGTCCGCCACCACAAGCTTGTGTTGAGGGACAACATACTCTCCAGGTATCACCTTACAATCTAAGCAATCACGTCTATCCTCCCTCCTTGCAAGGATAAAGTCGATCTGGCTCGAGTGTTGTCCACTATGAAAGGTCACTAGATGTGATTCCCTCTTTCTAAAGAGGGTATTCGCTAGCAACAAGTCGTATGCTGACGCAAAGTTCAAAACCTCCTCCCCCTCTTGATTCCTACTGCCATAACCGAACCCCCGTGCACTCGCTCGAACCCTACATTACTTGCACCCACATGGTCGTTGAGGTCTCCTCCTATGAAGAGTTTCTCGCTGATAGGCACGGCACTAACCATGCTATCCAGATCTTCCCAAAACTGCCTCTTGGTGCTCTCACTAAGACCTACCTGAGGGGCATAGGCACTGATCACATTTAGAGTAGAATTTCTGACTACCAACCGAACTAGGATAATCCAGTCGCCTTGCCTCCTAACCTCTACAACTCCATCCTTAAGGCTCCTATCGATCAAGATGCCTACATCGTTCGTACCCGATGTTATCCCCGTGTACCAAAGCTTGAAACCAGTACCCTCCACCTCCTTCGCCTTCTGGCCCTTCCATTTAGTCTCTTGAACAAACAAAATATTTACACGCCTCCTAATTGCTACATCGACTATCTCTCGTAACTTACCCGTTAAGGACCCTACGTTCCAGCTACCTAGACGAATCCTAGTTGGCTCGGCTAGCTTCCTTACCCTTCGCACCCGTCGAGGGAAGTGCGAAGACCCTTGCTCATTTTTCACTACACCCGGGCGCCGATGTAGCGCGCCACTAAGGAAATGACGACCCGATCCTTGCTCACTTGACACCGTGCCCAGATCATGACATAGCGCGTCACCAAGGGGGTGCCGACCCGGCCCTTGCCCACTTATCACTACACCGGGTTCCGATGTAGCGCGTCGCTAAGAGGGTTACGCCCCAACGAGTTTCTTATGGGTTTCATATCCATCAGAGCGGCTGTTGTAGGTGCTGGTTCGCCAAACCTAACACACCCCCTCCTCCTTTATCCGGGCTTGGGACCGACTATGTTGAGACGACTCAAGAAAGTCTTCCAGTCAGCATAGGCGGAGTTAGACCTCACCTGAGATTAAAATATATATATATATATCAGGAGCAAGTGAGAAGCTCAAGAGCAATAGTGCAATGAGGGCAAGTTTTTCTTTTTGCCATCCACAAGTGGGACGGCGATGAGGGCAAAAATTGGCGGTTCCACGTGATCTTTTTTTTAAACGTGCATAGCACGTATTTCATTAACGAAAGAGAGAAGTTTGAGCACAAGACCTTACAAACATGAAACAAGACCGTAACTACAAGAAGATAAAGAAAGATATCCCTCAACCCTAACACCTAACAACGACCAAACGGCCAAACACCTGCAAAGGAAAGGTAGGACTGCCTAAACTATCAGACGCCAAAGACATGAAGGGCGGATACGTCAGACAATGCCTTCAAGATGTGGGATGATGTCATGACATCGCCACTGTCCGTCCGCCCGATAGGAAGACCAAGTTTTCACTTGCAAAGACAGGTGAATTTGGCAGCGCCCCGAACAGGGTAAGCCGAATCCACAGATGTAGCTACTCTCAGCACTAGACGAAGCCAGTAGACAAATCCTTGTACTTGAAACTCTAAGGCAGGCGCGTCATTAAAGCTTTTCTGGAGGTCAGCAATGATGAAGATGAACGTGAACCAGCGTAGTTGATGAAGATGATGCTTCGCGTGAGGGATGCCGACAGCTTTGCCCCCCACTGGGTGGCCCGTACTGCACGACAGGCAGCGCCAGCAGCCACACCGCTGTAGCTGTAGACACTTGACACTGCAACCATTGAGCCCACCATGGTAGGGCCGCCCCCATAGAAGATCTGGGAAGAAGATCCAGCGATCAGGAGGGGGAGGAGGGTGCACCACGGGGTGTGGCGTCCTCGTAGGAAGCCTCCTGCGAGGAGGGGTGCGACGAGTGGCGGTGGCCATGATGAAGGACATGGTAGCGGTGCGGGGTAGACCTAGTGACCCGAGGTCGCGACGTCAGCCCGTAGTGTGCAGACGGCGGCCGCTTCAGCGAGAACTGCCATGAAGAGCGCCAGGTGGCGGCTGCCCACGAAGGAGAGGGGGAGCCATCGTCACGCGCGTCTGTGACGACCCTAGATCTGGCGGTAGTGGCCGGGCGCCCGAGGCAGCGCTGACAGCCTAGGGGAGACGTCGACTGCCACGAAGAGCCGCTCGATGGCAGCGACCTGCGAAGGAGAGGGGGTGCCGCCACCACCGCGCACCCGGGTCAGGCCCTAGATCTAGTGGTGGCAGTCGCACACTCGGTGCAACGCCAGTGGCCCGGGGTTGATGGCGACCGCTACAAAGATCGCCCGGCGGTGGCAGTCTGTGAATGAGAGGGGGAAGATGCCGCCGCCGCCGTGCCCAGGGTGGCCAGATCCAGCGGGGGCTCTGACGGGCGACGGCGGTGACCAGCATGAGGGGGCCAAGAGGAGACACATGGGCACCAGATCCGGCGATGAAGGACAATGCGGTGACCGATGTAGGAGAAAGAACGACCGACGACCTTGGGTTGGGCTTAGAGGGGAGGGGACGACTCAGAGAAGGGGGAGGAAGAGGGATGGGGGGGGGGGGGGGGAGGGCTTCGGCTTGCCGTTGGCCGCCGCCACCGCTTGTCAGCGTTGACGGGGGCCGCTGGAGGCAGGGGTGGAGGGGGCTAGGGGCGGCGGCACAAGTTCCGCTTGTGTCGCCCTGAGGAGTGATGCGGGGGACGCGAGTTGGAGAGTTTGCATGCGTGCCACGCATTTCACCAATTAGGAGATGACGGGATCCCCTCGGCAGCTACCTCACAACATTTATGTTAGAGGAGAGCATTTTGCATTCTGTTGTGTGGCCCAATCAATAATGTGTAAAGTTTGCTTCATTCCAAATATATATGTGCCCAGCTTCACGATCGATGATACATCTACTTTGAATAATTTCTGCTTTTCCCATCAGTGTTTTCGACAGTAGTACTAGATAAAAAAACCTAAATATCAAATTAAGGTGCATGGCTATGCCACCGCCCCTCGTTGCTCATGGCCATAGAATTAGGAATTCGTCAAACTAGCAGGATTGCCATTAGCATGTTCGTGTTAACCGAGCCCTTACTACAAAAAGATCTCAACGAAGCAACTTTTATGCATGCATTCAACATAATTGTTGTCCGTGGTCATCATACTCCCTTTGTTTTATTTGTTTATTCCTATTTGGGCTTGAAAAATTGCTCGTTCCTCTTTTGACCCTAGAATAGTTTTCCTTTCCTATTTAGCCCTGTTTATAAGTTTGGTTCCTGATTTGACCTTCGTTCCATTTTTCATCTGTCCACTGTTAAATCTCCCGTGAAAAGTCGGCGGCGCGGAGGTCGGGGAGTCGCAGCCAATAAATCTAGGGCCAAGAGAGGAACGAGCAAGGTTTTCAGGGCAAAGTGGGAATAAACTCTTGTTTTTTTTTGTTAGATGTCATATTAGGTTTGTCCGAAGTCAAACCCATATTAGGTTTTTAGATAAGTGGATTTGTTGGAGTCAGTCTGTTCTCTACTCAGGAATCTATTCGGTTCTTCTAAATGGGGTGTCAGGTAAAGCTTTAAAGTGCAAGAGGGGTGCTAGACAAGGTGATACTCTGTCACCACTCCTATTTGTTCTTGCTGCAGATCTCTTGCAAACAATCATAGATAAGGTTGTACAGGAAGGTGATTTAACACACCGAGGTAGCAACACTTACAGATAATCATAGATTTATTGCTTCTAGACTTGCAAAACAATCTGGTATAATAATGAATTCTCCTATGAAGCTTGGGTCATTTTTATATGACATGAAGCCTTACAAGAATTTTAAAGAAGAATTATTTTTCGGTGATGTTACATCATGTAACAATATTTTTATTGGTGGTAATGTACTATACTACTATGCAAGAGAGGAAAGAAAGCTTGCACGTTTCAGAGGAAAGAAATGCTAAAATAATTGACCTAGGATAATTAGCACCGGTGCCGTATTTTTTTTTTGAAACGAACCGGCAGGAGTGCTGCCCACTATATTGAAAAGAAGAAGCCCGACGGGCAAGTACAAAGGTCAAAAACTTACTGTACAAGCTCCCAAGCGCATACCATAAAATGGCCGGCCGGAGCAGACGCAAATAAAAGGAAAAGCTACCAGCAGTCAAAGGGTTCCCCTCCTAAAAAAATCACTACACAAAGAGGGCCGCCAAGTGTGTCACCCCCGCTGCCATCCACGTTCTCGCGTGGTCTTTTATCTGCAGTTTCCTTCTTCCTGAAAATTCTTGCATTGCGCTCTAGCCAAATTTCCCATAGAACTAGGATGACGAGGCTCTTCAGACCCTTCCTGCTGTTGGAAGGCAGTCGTGCTAGCATTGTCCACCAATCCTCCACCGATTCTTGTGGTTGCCAGGACGTCGGATTCAGAGTCTGTATTGCAGTCCAATGGCTTATGGCCTCCCAAATTCTCCTTGTATATCGACATTCAGCGAAGAGGTGGATTCCTGTTTCATGTGTAGCGTGACGGAGAACACAGCTGTTGTTGTGCGGCCATCCCCGTGCATGTAGACGATCTTCTGTCCAAATTCTATTTTGAATGGCAAGCCAGCTGAATAGCTTGCACTTCGGAGGCACCCAAACCTTCCAGATTAACTTTTCAAAGTTTGTGGAGGTTGATCCTATGAATTGCACCTCGTACGCCGACTTGGTAGAGAATGAGCCATCTGCCGAGAATTTCCATGTTATGTTGTTGGGGATGGTTGGCTGCAGATGTGTTTGTTGTACTTGTTGCCATAGGGTGCAATACTCGCTGAAGTGGGCTGCTAAGAAACGGCCGTTATGCAAGTCTAGGTCTCTAATCCAATTGTTGTTGAGAAGCGCCTCCTTAAGGCTTCTGTTCTTTCTTCTAGAGATGTTGTATACCTTTTGCGCCATGTCCCGTGGCCTATGACCATGCAGCCATGCGCTATCCCAGAATGAAATACGCTCACCGTCTCCCACCGTTATTGTTGTAGCTGCTGCGAAAAGTTGCTTATCTTTAGCTGTGCATGGCGTCTCATCCCCCGACCATTGTCCATTCAGCCTCTTGCACGCCTTCCAGAGCCAACACACTCTCAAGGCTCGCGAAAACTTGCCCAGGTGCAAAACGCCGAGGCCACCTCCTTTTTTTGATCTTGCTGTCCTGATCCAATTGACCTTACACTTTCCCCCTGTTATTGCTTCATTGCCCAACCAAAGGAACTGCTTCCTCTTGCCGTCAATGAGCTTTAGAATTTCCTTTGGCGCTCTTAGGGCGGAGAGGAGATGTATGACCTGCGCCGTCATCACTGCTTTTACAAGGGTCAGCCTCCCTGCCATTGACATGTTCCGTCCATCCCAGCTCTTCAATTTGCTCGCTAATTTGTCAACCAGTGGATGGAAGTCCACATTCCTCAGTCTTCTTGTCGATAGTAGGATGCCGAGGTACTTGATTGGGAAGCTTGCACGTTTTGCCGCAAAGTCACTGAGTACTTCATTTAAATCAATACCTTGGCAGCGGATGGGAATCGCTGCTGATTTTTGGAAGTTTGTTTTGAGCCCTGCTGACTTCTCCGAAAAGCTTTAGAATTTGAGCTAATGACTTGATCTCCTGTTTGACTGGGGCGACGAAAAGGGCTGCATCATCTGCATACATGGAGATACGAAGGTTTGCGTTCCGACCTCTTAGTTTGCTTAACACTCCCAACTCAGTAGCCATGTCTAGGATTTTCTGTAGGGGGTCGATTGCGATGACGAAGAGGAGAGGTGATAAAGGATCGCCTTGTCGTAGGCCTCTTCCATGATACATCGGTGGATTTGGAACACCATTTAGGAACACTCTTGAGGTGGAGGATGATAGTAGGGCCGCAATCCAATTTCTCCACCGCTGTGGGAACCCCAATCGTTGTAGTAAGCTGAGTAGATATTCCCAACGAACTGAGTCAAATGATTTTGTGATGTCGAGCTTGAGGAAGAGAGAAGGGGTCTTGTTCCTGTGGTAGCGTCGCGCCATGTTTCGCACCGCCATGAAGTTGTCATGTATGCTTCTCGTTTTGATAAAGGCACTTTGGCAAGTTGACACGATGGTGGGCATGAATCTCTGAAGTCGCAACGCCAGCACTTTGGTTATGATTTTCACAAAGGAGTGGTTTAGGCTTATTGGTCGAAAGTCCCCTACTGTGTCGGCTCCTTCTTTTTTTGGGATTAGAATGATGTTGGCCGAGTTGATTAGTTGCAAGTTGGCCGTTCGAAGCGAGTGGAAGGCATTGGCTGCCTCCATGACATCAAGTTTTATGATGTCCCAGCACGCTTTGAGGAAAGCTCCTGTGAAGCCGTCTGGCCCCAACGCCTTGTCGCCAGGCATCTGGTCGATTGCGCTTTTTATCTCCTGCTCCGTGAACGGCTCGTCAAGCATTGACAGGTCATGTTGTTGGATGCCAAGGAGGTCCCAGTTAAAATCTGCTTGTCTGGCCGGTGGTCGTTGCATGACTTCCATAAAGTGGGATT
The DNA here is from genome assembly GCA_015476505.1 of Urochloa ruziziensis. NCBI lineage: Eukaryota > Viridiplantae > Streptophyta > Magnoliopsida > Poales > Poaceae > Urochloa > Urochloa ruziziensis. Next base: position 23,021 of record WEIB01000723.1, read on the forward strand.
GTATCTCTGCCGCCTTTTCTTCATGTGTGGTTACCCATCCTGCTCCCCTTTTTTTGAGTCTCTGGATGAAACTCTTTCTTCGGCGTGCATTTACTTTACGTTGAAAGAACCTCGTGTTGGCGTCCCCTAGTTTGATTTCGCGTAGTCGGGCTGCTTGGCTGCGTCGGGCTCTCTCAATGACCGCTAGACCCTGCACTCTTAGCTTTAGCCTTCTGCGCAATTGTTCCTCTGCCGGCGATAGCACCCTGGACTCTTGAGCTACGTCAAGTCTGAGAATCACCTCTAGCGCCATATGTAGTTGCAGCTTAGCATCAGGGATCAATTTTTTACTCCATTCTCTTAGGGCGCTTGCTGTATCGTGTAGTTTATAGTATAGCTTGGGAAAGGCTCGTGGTGTGAGGAGGCGCTGTTCCAAGTTTTTGACACTACATTCTTGAATCCTGGTAGTTTGAGCCAAAAGTTCTCAAATTTAAAGGAGTTTGGTCGCCTTGGTCCGGTTTGGTTGGACAGGAGCAAAGGGCAGTGGTCCGATAGGGATGTCGATAGGGCATGCAACACATGCCCGCTGAAATTTAAGTCCCATTCCTCATTGCAAAAAAATCGGTCGAGCCTTGCTAGTGTCGGATTTTCTCTCTCGCTGCTCCAAGTGAACTTCCTATTCTGGAGATGTATTTCTCTAAGATCACATTCGTCCAAAGCCTCTCTAAAGCATCGTATAAGTCTTGTGTTAAGGCGGTTATTGTTTTTATCACTTGCCTTGTAAATGAGGTTGAAGTCGCCTAGTAGGAGCCACTGAACTCCCGTCTGTGGTTTTAGTTGGATTAGTTCCTCTGAGAAGGCTTGTTTACGTGTTGACAAAGTTGGCCCATAGACAACTGTGATCAGAAAGGTTTCTGGTGTTTCTTTTAGGGACACTGTTGCCGAGATGTGGAACTCTCCGATACAGATGTTGGCTATGTCCAGGTGGTTGTCATTCCATAGCATCATGATCCCACCTCTGGTGCCGCTAAGGCCCCCAGCTGGCTTGAAGGCGTATTTGCTTAAGTGTTGGCCTCCCAAATAGGACGCTAAGAAGGTGTCGACATTGTTTAATTTTGTTTCTTGTAGACACGCCAGGTGACAGGAAGTTGTGGCGATTGTCTCACGGACCGTGTCGCGTCGCGCTTTGCGGTTAAGGCCGCGTACGTTCCAGCAAATGATCTCTAGGTTGGTCGCCGACATTTGGAGCAACTATAATGAACTCTGGACTGCTTGGTACAGGCGTGCAGCGGCGAGAACTTCGTCGTCGTGGCCGGCGATGATTGCAGAGGACAGTAGTAGTACGATGCAGGGGCAACAGTTGAGCCTTTAGGATTACAACCAAATCGAAGGGAGAGTCGCAGCATGCAAATAGTCTTGAGCGATGGCAGGCTGCTCTGAATTGGAAGTCTGATAGTGTCGTAGACATGATAAAACTAGAGTGGATGCATAGAAGCTTCAATTGCTGTTGGCCATCAGGCAGCAATCGCAAGGGCCTGCACTTGGGCATCCCCCGCTTCCTCCTGGATATCTTCTATCGCCTCTCCCGCCACAGCGGCGAGCGTGCCTCATCCAGCTCGTCGGCGTCGTCGGCATCCAGGTTGAAGGCGGCCGTCAGGGCCGCGACAATGTAGTCTGGAAGCGGTCTCTGGAACATGGCCAAGAACTCCTGCAAGGCAGCATCGATAGGTAGAAGGTCATCATTTAGTAGCCCCAGCTTGCGACAGAGATTTTGTTGGGCACGTTGCATTACCGGCATTGGCCGCTTAGTGGCAGAATGTTGTGGTGAGCCGGGGCTCATGTGAGCCCCGATAAACATCGGCGCCGCCGACAGGTGGGCCCGGCGGCGGCGGCGGCGCCGATGCGCCTTTTTAGGGTTTGGGGTTGGGGTGGGCTCGATCTCTGGGCCCTAGAAGGAGGTTTGGGGGCGGCCGGTGGCCCGGCAGAGGTGGCGGGCGGCGGGGGGAAGGGCCGGCCGGCGAGGGCGCCGGCGGCCAGGCAGTGGAGGACGGCGATTGGGCCAGCGTCGGCAGCGGGGGAGAGGAATCCATCCGGGCGGGCGACGGGCGGCGGAGGCCGCCGGAGCCGAGGGAGGCGTCGGCGGCGGGGGCTGGGGCCCCACCTGTCGGCGGCGGCGGCGGAATTCGGGGCTCAAATGAGCCCCGACTCACAACATCCAGGTTGCCGCTTAGTGGACAGTCGGACGCTCCGACGTACCATAGACATGTCGAAGAGTCCGCGGCGGCGTTGGCGCTTGGGCGGTGGAGAAGGCACAACTGGTGCTGGCACAGGTGTTGGCGCGTCCTCGTGCTGCAGTAGCGCTGGTGCTGGGTTGACGAAGAGGCAGTCAATCAGGGACGCGCCGGGTGGGATGGCTCGGTTCCCGCCCTGTTGCGCCCCGCTCGGCGACAGCGCGTGCGCTGCCGGTGCTTGGAACTGCGCGTTGTCCGCCGGCGCGAGCTGCAGGCCCGGGCCGCGTGCCGGTGGCGTCGTGCCAGCTTCCAGCCGCGTGTCCGGGCGCGTGGCTGGCACTGCAGCAGTGTGTGGCATCTGTCGTGCTTCATGGTACATGGCAATGAAGTTGTCGTTCAATGTTCCAGGCGTCGGAACGAGCGGTGAGGCTGGCCGCTGGATCGTGGAGTCGACGTCGAGGTTGCCAAATAGGTGCAGTTGATGCAGAGCCGCATCCACCTCCGTTACCGTCGTTGGCGCCGGCGGGAGGTCGTTGAGGACACGCCGGAACGCTTCTGGGACAGGTATCACGTATGGTCCCTGCACCGTGTGCCGCTGCTCCGACATCGCTCTGTCGGCCCAGGCTTCAGCGCCCCCATCGTCAGCACCATGCAGTTGCAGCTTGTCTGCCAGGACCGTCGCTTTGGTGATGTAGTCGTTGAAGAGGCCGTTCAGTGCTTGCATGTCGAGGAGACCGGGGATGCGGTTGCCGTTGAGGTAGTTCCTTGCCGCCTCTTGGATGGTAGAAGCCTGGTGAGCAAAAAGAAACTGTAGTTCAATCTGTTAAATCAGGATAAACGTGATTAACAATAGCTTAACCACAGGATCTCTAGTCTAGATCTAGATCACGCCTAACACATTAATCTGATGCGGAATTAGGTGGACTTAGTACTTACCAGTACTTAATCTGTTCATGTGAAGGTTGACCACGCTGTAGATGAAGTAGATGTAGAAGAACGCCGGTGTGTTGACGTAGAGAGGGACACCGAGCTTCCACGCCTTCCAGCACCTTAGTGATTGATAGGATTAGGGTTAACCAGAACCCTAAAGGCTAATTCGTGATTAACTCACGGATTAGGGAAACCAGGGGTTTCCCCTTAGTTATATAGTGCTGTAGACGTGGGGCCGGGCCCTTAAACGGGCTGAGTTTGCCTTCCAATCAAAGGCAACTAACAGGGATTAGTCTAGGATTAGGATTGGGCCTGAAGGCCCAAATAGACTGACCGAGGTCAAATCCAAAATTCTCCCCCTTGACCGATGGTCAATAACTTATTCTTATAATATTCAATTTTATTGATCACGTGAAGGTGGATATACACAGATCAATAATCTCCCGCTTAATCGAACAATCTTATCTTAAAACTTATTGGTGTTCGCCTTATGTTCACACTCAATACAATAGCAAAACCCAGCGAATGAGTCATCGGCAGACATGACAGACATACCGGGACGTCATTAACCAAAGTCCACTATAGTACCTTGATAGAACACTTATTAATTTATTTGGAAGTTTATTAATTCGGCCTCATCCAGAATCATATTTGAGGTTAATCATCAAATCCATACTAATCTCGCGAAAATAGGATAAAAGACAAAACCTTCAATTAGTCATGTTGCTAGCAACTTACTTAAAACATTAAACATTAAATTGACTTGATTCTGGGACACTTCTTTTATAACAATATATTTGTCAATGTTCTTGACACCATCAACTATATGTCATTACTTGAAAGGAATACTGTAATCAAATACAACAACATTGATTTGAAATCAATGTTAATACATTAATAATACCGGAATATATCTTATATGCCTGTCTAAACCATGCCATACAAAATTAGCCTTAATTATGCTAATCTTGTTTTAGTGCTTTCTGCAGAATCGCTCAGATCTGTAAGAGTGAAAGACGTAAACTTAATGTGCACAATTACATCCATATACTTTTACAAAACTTTATCTGAATAGTACTTAATTAAATAAGCAAGATATTTGGTGCATTAATCTTTTATACACCTTTCTCCAGTGGACCTCCCCTGGACTAAGACTAATAAAAAATTTGTCAAGCATTCCGGCTTGTCATGCTAAGTCAATCACTTATAGATCTTAGCATATAGCTTCAAGTTGAAGCATTTAGGAACGTCTTCCTATTTAATTAGACTTAACCTTTATACTTATGATAAACAGGCATTCACATTTATTCACTTCAGAACTTTTCTTAACATTTGCCCTTTAGTGATAATCCCAATACTCACTTTGGTCCCATCTCAGTGTCATACTCCCCCAGAACTTAGGAGAGCTTCACTAAGATGCATCTTATGATATGATGAAAACTTTTCCCCGTTGTTGCAATGCAAACTTAATTAGCTTTATGGAGAGAACATTCACCTTAGAGTATCAGGATAATAATTAATCCACCTTAGCTTTACAAATGAACCATGGTTGCCCATGATACATACAAACTTATTATGAGCTATGAACTTAGCATCTTAGTTTCTTTTGGAATCACTTTCAAACCTGTAGACCCATCATAGCCTACTGCTTTGACTCCATCAGAAAATTGCTATGAAAAATAACTATACTTATGTTAAAGTTCACAGACTCCTTTATGACATCTTTATTATAAACTTAAAATAATTGAGGCTCTCACTTTTGTGCCCAATACTTAACTTATCATAAAGCATTACTTATCTCTGTTATTGTTAGACAACTAATGTATATCCTCAACAAAGTTAGAAAGAGAGTGGAGGAGACATTTATGGCACAATATAAATATATATGAGAAAATCATATATGTATGTATATCTTATCTTAAATCATCAATATAGAGAAAACTTATCCTATATCTCATTAAGATTTTTCTTCTCCCCCATTTCCTTATTTCTTAGTGATCTTCCATTGAATTCTGAACAACCAGAATATTAAATGTGTCGAACCATAAGCTTATCTAAATTAATTTACAATGGATGTTCTTTAACTTATTTATCTTTGGCACGGCATTTACTATATCTTTCTTAGATATCACTGATGAACTTCCCTTGCTAATCTAGCCCACGTCAGCGGTGGCTAGAAGATGAACTAGAGAAGCAAAGCTATGATTAAATGTTCATAAAACAGCGGTGGCCTGAGTCATGAACATAAATCATAGTTCACGCGTCTCAGATTCAAATTGAACTAATCCACAACAGCGGTGGCTAGAAAATGGATAGAACAACAGAACCTGTGAAAATTATCCCGTACCCAGCGGTGGCCAGAATAAAGAATAAAATCACACTAACTTATTTGAGGCAATTGGTAATTGTGAAGTATGACTCCTATTACAATGGTATTAAATCTCGCATTATAAACTTATTCTTAATTGAAGCAATGAGATGTAGCTAGTATTATTAGCAGGAGCATCTCTAAACTGATGAGACATTCCATTCTCCCTTTCGAATTTGTGGTTTAAACGTGAGTGTGCCACATATTCGACAAGGTCTCATCACTTCTTAACTCAGTTAACTTAAATAACAGTCAAAGACAATTGCGATGAAAAATAATCACTAAAAGAACTTGATGATGTATTATTACTTATTGAGAACACAAATATCCAGAATTTCTCATTAAAAAAAAACAAATATGTTCTTTCTTAATTTAAAGTACATCATCAACTGAAATAAATCTAAA
>WEIB01000724.1:0-29396 GCA_015476505.1 Urochloa ruziziensis
CCAAAAACTTCTTCCACAGCCTGAGCCGACGATCGCAAAAGATGTTGGATGCAGCCGCGGGAGGAGCTTTCCTCTCGTTGGATGTAGACGCAGTGAAGGCGCTAATCGAGAAAATATCCACTCACCAGAGCTGGATAGGAGAAAGACAAGCTCCCCGCAAGGGAGTACATCAAATTGACTCTGTTGATATGCTGGCACTTGCACGCGGGACTTGCCCGACGACACAAGAAGAAGCCTATTTCATTGGAAACAATAACAATTCAGCCTTCCGTCCTCAACAAGGTTGGAATTCCAAGCCCAATTTCCCCTTCGGCCAACAACAAGGTAATGGCTCTAACAACGGTTTTCAACCGTCGCTAAAGGACATCTGGTATGGCCAAAAACAAATTAACGATAGCATTAGCAAGAAATTTCTTGCTAATGATAAAGTTATGGATTTGATGGCCACCCAGATAGAAGCTTTCAATTCTGTCGTTAAGAACCAGCTGAGCTTCAATAAAATGATTGAAACTCAAGTGGCTCAGCTGGCTGCATCCTATCCTAACCCAAATGCGGGAAAGTTACTCGGGCAACCGGAGGTTCCTTTCAAGGAAAATGTTAGTGCAGTGACCACGCGGACTGGCAAGTCCACGCGGGATCCACACAATCCACAGGATGCAGGTACCCGACAGAAGGAAGCTAGCCAAACCGAGGTGGCCGCCGAAGAGGAAGACGACAAGGAAACCACCCCTGTCTCAAAGGAGGGGAACGAGGCACCACAAGCCTCAAGCTACAGCCGAGATCCCACTTTCCTCCCGTTCCCAGAACGGAGGAGAAGACCCGTGGCCGACGAACAATTCGACAAGTTCGTCGAGGTAATCAAGAAGGTATACATCAACATACCATTACTTGATGCTTTGCAGGTCGCGACATATGCCAAGTACATCAAGGATATACTTAGCAACAAGCGGACTTTACCCACAAGGGAGATGGTACAGCTAACTGAGGAATGTAGCTCTGCTATACTCGGGCCCCACCTTAAGAAGAAAGATCTTGGCTGCCCCACAATATCATGCTCATTTGGAGGCCATGACTTCGACAACGCCCTATGTGACTTGGGGGCGAGCGTCAGTGTAATGCCCAAGGTAGTCTTTGACCACCTTAAACATATATCGCTTGTCTCTACACCCATGTGTTTGCATCTAACAGATCAATCGATCCACTACCCCCATGGAGTCGCAGAAAATGTTCCGATCAAGATCAGGGACTTCTTCATCCCTGTGGATTCCATCGTCCTAGATATGGAAGCCGGAGCAACGAACTCTCTCATCCTTGGGAGACCGTTCTTAAGTACTGCGAATGCAAACATTGACGTGAGATGTGGGACCATTCAACTGAGGATTAACGGAGGGACTGAGAGTTTCTCTTTCCGTCCTAAGGAGATCCCCATCAAGTCAATATGGTCGAAGAAGCATGCCCCATAAGTCCAAGATGCCGAGCGTAGAAACGCTCATGAAGATGGTGGAAGCCTTCACCGCTAGAAAAGAAGAGGCATGATCGCTATCATGCACGGCGAAGGATATCGAGAACCAAAGCGCTGGAGGAGCAAGCAAAGCGCGATAAGGAGGTTGAATCCAAGTCCCGTCCAGTCCGAAAGGAATGGCGGGTAAAAGCAGTCCCGAACAAGGATTCGGAGAGTTCCGCTCAGGACGAAAAACTCGAGCCCTCGCCATAAGGTATATGGTACGTATCTTTGCATTGCATATAGAATAGGTTTTTCATTTCAATTCTTTTCATTCAGCACAGCATGTTTAATTTTCAAAGCTTGCATTCATATTTCATTTGTGCATTAGGAAGCATATAAAAAATATATATATATTTTTGGCCAAACTTCAGACCGGCCGGCCCCACCTAGGCCGGCTGGCCCCACTTGTCATTTTCAGTGGCCAGATCACAGCAAGCAAGGAACAAGAACATGTGGGAGGACACGACACGAGAGGATGGAGGAAATTGGACACAACACCAGGCCGAACGGCCCCAGCCAGGCCGGCCGGCCTCTTGCCACCGTTGCTGTCCCATCCTCACCTACCAGAGCACCAAGCACAGGGCAGTGACCACCGACGCACGGGATGGGCACGACCGGCGCCATGTGCAGGCCGATCGGCCTGCCTCAAGCCGGCCGGCCTCCCCCTGCTGCGCCTCTATAAAAGCCGGTGCCCAGCTCAGAAGGAAGACGCCCCAAGCACATGTATGCGTGCATACTGAGCGTTTCCCTTCTCCCTCGCTTGAATTTCGAAATTCTCTAAGTAAGGTTAGAGTTTAAACCACAAGGAAATTCTGCTAAAATCCATTCTTGAATTCTTGTGAGAACAAACCCCTGCCGGTTGAACGAGAACGTTTGTGGTGGTTCTTACCCCACAAGAACGACTAACCGAGTTGTGGTGATTAATCTCCCACAAGAACGCCTAACCTCTGACTGTCTAACCCCTGATTTCCTTCGGGTATTGTGAGACTAACCTTTTGCAGGAATCATGTGGACTAAGGCACGTCAGACGGCACGTGGAGTCGTGACCAAGCTCACCTCTTCGAGCTCTCGCCGCTGTCAGGGATCATCTACTTCCTGGATACTATGTCTGTCGACTCAACTCGACACGACACAGAGTCCCAGGAGGAGGAGGTGCCTAGGAACAGGCTCCGCATCCGGATCATGACTCGATCGAGCACATCGTCGCTCGGACCGAGGAAGAGAGAACGGTGCTGGACCAGCTCCAGAGCCGCTACTACACACACGCCAAGTACTTCGACCCCATGCTGCTGATCAAGACCGGTCTCGGAGGAGACATGGAACGGGCGTTCAACAATGCCGGATGGCAAAACTTCTACCCCGTCACGGAACAGGTTCACACTTTCTTACTATGGAGTTTTTGATGAGTTTGAAAATCGAAGTTCGTCCCAACGAGACAAACATTTGCTTTCGATTTTTCAATGAGGATTTTATTTTGACCCCGAAGCAACTCAGTGAGGCTCTTGGTTTCAACAAGAGATGCATCATTGACGCCAACCTGTTGGTGACTAACCACCGGTACAACCGTGCCGCATGGTGTTATAGCATCACAGGCGAGCCATCTTCGGGGAAAAATAGCATCACTGCCATCCAGAACCCCACTCTTCGTTTCCTGGTGAAGTGGATCGCTATGGTGGTCCACCCACGCGCTGATTTGCGTCTTTGCCTCTTGCCTGATTTAGAGTGCCTTTATGCCATGGTCAAGAAAATTCGTTTTTCACCGGTCATGAGCATGCTTGAGAACTGGCAGAGGTTAGTCAGTGGCCGAGCCACAATTGACATAACCTCGCTAGTCACCCACATTGCCACCCAAGTTGGTGCTTTGGAGGGCGCTCAAGTCGCCTTCCTTCCCGCCACACAAGAATATCAGTCTTGCATTGGTTTAGACCATTTCATCCAGGGTCACTTGATGCGCGAAGGCCCTGGCCATACTCTTTTCATGTGTTATCCTGGTTTCATCGACGAAGTCGAGCTTCCATGCCCAGCTTTGTCGCTGAGATCAGCGAGAAGTCTAACCATGCAGCTCAGAAGGAGGGAACCCGCTCGCCACAGTGTTGCAGGCCTCACAATACGTGGCAGGCGAGCCAGGCATGATGATGAAGCCGGAACTTCTACCGCGCCTCAGCCCGAGTACCGCTACCAGCAGCAGCCCGAGTACGACTACCAGCAGCCGATAGAGAACCCCACAGCCAACATGAACTTTGAGGAGGCGTTCGACTACCACCAAGGAACGGCAGGATACGACCCGCAGGTCGGACCATCCGCCTCTGCCAGGTATGACTACGAGAACCCGGTCTCCCGGGGGATCGCTGATCTTAATACCAGGATGGAGACAATGACGCTGCAACAACAGCAACTCAGAGATGCAGTTGCACACAACACCGATCTCACGCAGCAGAACTTGGGGATGACCACATCCCTCCAGACCGACATGCACGGCTTTTTCGACTTCATGCACTACGACCCCAACCAGTACTACCAGTGAGCTTCATCGAAGCTTGGGGGAGTCTCAGGTATGATCGAAAGCCGTCGCCGTTTGCCTTGCCGTTGCCTTGCCGTTTGCCTTGCCGTTGCCTTGCCTTTGCCTTGTCTTGCCTTGCCATGCTATGATGAAATAAAAATAAAAATAAAAAAATAAAAAATAAAAACCTAATAAATAAAATAAAAGCTCCAAAAGATGTCTTTATGTATGGAACTATGGTTGAGAACCTCTGGAATGATGAATAGTTGCTCTGTTTATGCCCTCTAAGTGCCTCATGCTTAATCCTTTACTCTTGAGTATTTGAGTTCGTTGGCATTTAAGGATCCGCCGTGATAAAACTGTGGGAGCAAGAGCACTTGTTCATTGTTTAAGTTATTGTGAGTTTTGATATGGTTTGTTTCAAGGTATAACTACATGCTTAGTAAGGAACCTCTCGGAAGTTTTTATAAAATGTTACATGGTGAATCTTCCTCGATGGTTTAAATGTCCTATCCAGAGCCTAAACAGTTATATATTTGTTGAAACTACCATATGCTATCTTGAGTTGCTTTGAGTCTTTTCGAATGGTGAAGTCCGCTTGCAGAAGGTACTTGACATTTACCGGTCTTCCCATCCACCTCAGCCTCAAAATGTCCGACTAGTCAAAGTCCCGCTCCGGGGTTGACGTCCACCGTCGATGACATACACTCACCTCATCATAAAGCTCACCCCAAAAGGTCCTCAATTACTCCATACCAAGCTGAATCCCTCTCTGTTACCAAAGTAAGAGAAGAGATGTATTCGAAAAAAAAATGGAGACAAATGCTCCATCAGAAAAAAAAGAGAGAGAAGAAACATCTCAAAAATATGAGAGAGAGAAATAATAAGGAGTCCCAAAGACCTTTGAGCATCACACCTTCTCCCTCTCCATTTGAAACCCCATGAATTCCAAAGACCGGAATTTGACGAGTGCCATCACTCGCGGACCACTCTTCGACTCGACAACAGAAGTAACCAAGGTATGCCACTCTTACCCTACCTACAACTCCACTTCAGCCTTAGTGTAGGGAAACATTGGTCAATCCCGACCAAGAGTGAGGATTAAACACCTTGAGTGACTCGAGAGTACCATTTTTTTTTTGAAATTAAACTGTGGGGGAGTTCCCCACAGCATTTCATTGCCAAAAAAATATTAAAACTGTACAAACAACGGATACTTACAAAGGGGGGGGGGAATTATATTACATGATGTTATTTAGCCATTGTAAAACTATTGGTCTAAAATCATCCCTGACCCTGTGAAGCTGTAGGATGACTTGCTCTTTGAACCGCATAGTCCAAAGTCGAGTGGTAGCCGCCTCCCTTTCAAATACCTTTGCATTTCGAATTTTCCAAAGTTCCCAGGCAGCAATCAGAATGATTTCCATACAAAATGGAAGCTGTAGCACAAGGATAGTCCTCTCAAATCGATCATGGATGCAAGAAGAGTTATGCCAATTTATCCCTATTTTCTGCCAGCAAATCAATGAGAAGGGGCACTCAAAGAACAGATGTGTTGCTGTCTCTTCTGCCATATCTCCACATAACACACAATTCACGTCTGGTTGTACATCAAAATTACGTCGGCGTAACATTGATTTAGTGTTGAGCCTGTCCACTAGAAGAAGCCAAGCAAAGAATTTGATTCTTGGGGTGCATTTGGACTTCCCAGACTCGAGAGTACCATCGGGGAATGAATCAACCATCTTTTGAAAAATTCATATCTCCGAGATGGAACCTGAAAAGTTGCAGGAAATACTTTAGAGATGACCATTCAAGCTCTCAATAGCCCAAAACGTGAATCAATGCAGCGCCACGTGGAACCATGGTATGAGTTCTCTTTTATGCCAACTTATTCAAGTGATTCGTTGAGTTTTGGTTTAAGCACAGGGTACTTTAAGAGTATACACATTGAAGCAACTCCTGACCTACCGAACCTAGAGTTTTAGCCTTGCTCGAGGACGAGCAAGAGTCTAAGCTTGGGGGCATGTTGACGGCCATTATAACCCCGTAGTGACCGTCAACATTTCGGTAAAATGAGGGTGATCATACCATATTCCATACATAAGAGTATTTTTATTGACAAATTCCATAAGTTTTGGATGAGTTATGCTTGCAGGATGAACCAAACCTGGCACAGAGCCAGGCCGGCCGGCCTAAGCCAGGCCGACCGGCCTCCCCTGGCCAGGTCTGTCCACGTCATTGATCCACAAGCCATGCCAAGTGCCCAGGATGATCAAGAACCGTGCAAACAACGTCGGTTTGATCCAAGGACCCAAAAGGCCTAGAGGTGAAAGCACATGGATTGAAGGGCCACATCCTAGGATTTTCGGACAAGCTTCAACTAAACGCAACTGTTACCGACCTTGGGAGAGCATCAGGACCGTTCCTACAGAGGACAGTGCCAAGTGGCACCAGGGCCAGGCCGGCCGGCCTAGCCCAGGCCGACCGGCCTCCCTCTGTGGCCGCCACGTCTCCTCCTTCGCGTGAAGCCTAAGCAGACCCTTGGCGTGCTAATGACGCTGACATCCACCCCCTGGAGGCTATAAAAGGAAGCTCATTCACCTTGGGAACACACACACTACATATCTCAAGTCTTTACTTGAAGGGAGCTCTAGTATCTTTTTCATTTCTTAGATTAGGATTAGAGTTGGGAGTAGAGTCGAGTCGAGCTTAGCTCGGATCTTCGGAGTCTTCGGAGTTCTGGTAAAGCTCTTGTATCCTTTCCTTCTTTTGAAGAGGTTATTTATATAATTACTTTCTTATTTCAGAGCTTAGGTTATCTTTTATATTTATTTCTTGCTCTTCTTTTAGAGTAAAGATCTTGCTCTCTTTAGAGCAAAGTCCTATCCCCTTTAGTTTTCGTGTAGAGTTTAGTTTAGCTCTACCGGGCTTTATCTCGCGAGTTTGCTCGCCTTGACCGGGCCGTAAGACGCCTTAGGGAAGACGGGGATTTCTCTTGACAGGCCTCAAGAGAAATCTTAATCATCGATTGCAGACGTGGTGTCTGGCTTGTTGATTAACTAGGAAGTGTGTTGCACCCCACGGAACTGCAGTGGTAGGCGGCAGGTGGTGACAGCCCTGTCCGTCCTTCGTAGTCCACCACGTTCGGGTGTACTCATAACAGTAGTGCTGAGCCCGGAGAACCCCCTCTCTCACCCCGTTCTGAGGTTCTCCCGTTCTAGCCGTCGAAACGAGCTCTGTTCCCGGTATCTAAGCTAGGGTCTAGGCTAAGGCTAGAGTGCCTTTTGCTCTGAGTTAGAAAGAGTCTAGGTCCGGTCTCACCCAACGTCTTTCCTTTTCTTTAGAAACAGGTGCTCCGTGTGTCGCTGGTCTTTCAGACCTTCTATCCGGTCATTAACTTGACCATTATCTACCCAAACCTAGAGTTTGTGCCCCTGGGTTTGTGGCTTGATATTTCTGGCAAGATATATCATTTCATTCTTCAATACACTTTAACCATCTGCTTCCCTGCGGAAATATAAATACGATACCCTGGGGTAACTCCCGAGGTGAAGTGCTACAACGAGATATATTCTGTGCACTTGCAGAATTAATTTTGCATACAACGACATATATCTACGCGCTCTTGAGCGTTGCTAAAACGTGACGCTAAGGAGTGCCAACAGACATTCTCAAGAAATTCGACATGAGCGACTCCAAGCCGATGACTACGCCGATGAGTACGACTACAGCTTTGGATGCGGATGAGGACGGAGAACCAGTGGACCAGAAGGAGTACCGGAGTATGATCGGCTCCCTTCTCTACTTGACGGCGACGAGGCCGGACATACAGTTCAGCGTGTGTCTGTGCGCTCGTTTTCAGGCTTCACCGAGGACTTCACATCGTCAGGCCGTCAAGCGGATTTTCAGGTATCTCAAGTTTACTCCTGAGCTGGGTCTTTGGTACTCTGCTGATTCCACACTTGCACTCCATGGTTTTTCTGATGCGGATTTTGCTGCGTGTCGTGTTGATCGCAAGTCTACTTCTGGTCAGTGTCAGTTTCTTGGTTCGTCTCTTGTGTCTTGGTCTTCTCGCAAGCAATCTAGTGTAGCCCAATCCACCACAGAAGCCGAGTATGTTGCTGCTGCTAGCTGTTGTTCTCAGTTGCTTTGGATCACCTACACCTTGAGAGACCTTGGCTTAGACATGTCCCCTGTTCCACTTCTTTGTGATAGCACCAGTGCCATCAGCGTAGCCAAAAATCCCGTGCTTCATTCCAAAACCAAACACATAGAAGTGAGGTACCACTTTCTGAGAGATCATGTGGAGAAAGGAGATATTGAGCTTGCCCATGTTTCTACCCAAAACCAGCTTGCAGACATTTTCACCAAACCACTTGACCAAGCTACCTTCACCCGCTTGCGAGGGAAACTTGGTGTGTGTGCGTTTTTCTGAGCTGAGTTTTGGAGGCTTCTCTTGTAGCATATGTATACTATTGTACCATCTTTGTATCTTGATGTACATCTTTCTATTTTTGCATCTTGTGATATATCATGCTGCATTTGTATCATATATTAGGATGAGCTTCTCCTATATGCAGTGATTGCTACAACTTGCTACATTTTAGAGTCTAGGCAGGCTGGCTAGGGATTGATTGTATGGATGGCTATGCTCTTGATGGTTTTGATATACATTCTATTGAGATAGTCTCTTTTTGAATTAAAATGACAAACTGAACATAAAAACTCTTTCACCCATGAGTAAATGCCTTTGCATGTCTTGTTTGAGCCGAAGTGGCTATATCTTGCTTAAGATCATGCTAGGATGTGATATTCTTTTCAATTGGGTCAAAGACCTTTGTCATTGTAAATGTTTAGCCCATATTTTATCTTGTGGAGGAGCATAAGCTTCTTTTTGTCGCAAAGACATTTCATGTACCATGCTTAATTTGAAAAACTTGAAAAATGAGATGTCTATGCATGAAAGAAGAAAGATGAGAAAAAGATATATTTGCAGAAAATTATGTTCATGTCTCTATGCTTTCACCATTGCACACACTTGCACACATGGGTGCTAAGCGGTTGCATGTTGTTTGCCGGAGAAGTCTCCCATGAGAAGTGAACACATGGCTCTGTGCTTTGACATGACATGAGGTAGAACTTGGGCAGTTTATGATGATCTTTTGTCAAGAATGCTTGTCCTTTCATGTTTTTGGTGAGATGAGGCTCATTTTTGCTTGAACAATCCATGGTTAGGACTTTGCTCATGTGGTGACATTTTTGATAAAACTACACAACTTGCTCATGGCTTTGTCAATTGGATATATGTCTTTACCTTCTTGATGGCAATGCCCGTGTCACATGATGAACTATCTTGTTTGCCTCTTCTCTAACTTGTAGCATTTTGTATTGCTCCTTGTATATTTGAGAAGCTTGTAGTTGCATTTTGTACATTTTTCCTTGATTTGTGCATTGTCAACAAGGGGGAGAATTTCTGGAGCATTTTGCAAGGGGGAGAAGTTGCTGAACTTGTGAGAAAGGTTTTGAGCTTGATTTTGTTGGATTTGTGTGAGACTTGATTAGAGCTTTGCCAAAAAGGATGTTTTTGAAAATTTGTGAAGTTTCTGAGGGTTTGAGTATTGGAAAACATTGCTGGGCATATTTGGAAAGTTTTCGAGTTGAAACGGCATCGTTGTGAGTTCATTTGTGCAAAAATTGCATTTTTGGTTTTGGTCACCTGTCAGGGGCGGTTTAACCGCCCCCCCTGGGCGGTTTAACCGCCCCTGTGCAGTGAGCACATGATTTGTGGGATTTTGAGCATTTTCGAGTGTTTTTCGCACGCACAAGTTCACTTGTTCAGGGGGAGTTGCATCTTTGCAGGGGGAGTGCTTTGAGTGTTCTGAAAAGTGAATTGGAGATTTGTGATTTGTGCTTTGTGCTTTTGCTCTTTTGCCGATGGTGTTGAGCCCTTTCGCTTCTTCTTGAAGGGTCGGCGTTTCTGGAGCTTTCTCTTGCGAAGTGACTTTGTTCTTGGCTTGTTCTTGCTTTTAGTCACTTGCTTGAGTCTTGTTTTCGTTTCTTTTCTTTTTCTTTTAATCTCAATGGTTACTATGTGTGTGTTGTCAATGCACTCATCAAGGGGGAGATTGAGGACCCAGTGTGTCCGAGGACCGGTGGATGGTCGCTTCCTGGTGTGATGAGTGATTGACAACGTGGTGTGGATTGACGTTTCCCTTGGCTCAAGTATTGCAGGTGTAGAATGCGGCTTGGTTGCATTGGTGCAGGTGAAGAACAGGCGCGGAAGGTCTTAGCCATGGCGGCCTCCGAGGAGCGGAGAGACATGTAGGCTTGGTTCGAGGGACCCGGTGGCCAGATGGATCAAGTGCGGTTCACATGCTAGCAAGAACGAGCAAGGGGACGTGGTTCCGGTGCGAGGTAGCGGCTCACAACCGAAGCTCGTACGCGAACGAGAAGCCGGCGCAAGGTAGCGGCTAACAACCAAAGTTTGCGCGTGGGGTTTGGTGATTTGGCCACAAAATCATCGGTGGACGGTTTCCCTTGGTTTGGCCTCAAAACCAAGGCCGAGGACTTGACGAGGCAAGTTTGGGCTGCTGGGCCAAGTGTGGCTGGCAGGGGCAGTTTAACCGCCCCCAGGGCCGGTTTAACCGCCCCCCTAGGCAGGCCCAAGTTTGGCGTCGAGGAGCTTCGATCCGGAGGACACGCGGCGTGACTGCAAGGCTTGCGTCGGAGGGAAGCTAGCTTGTGGTGGAAGGTGTCCCAGCCAGAAAATATCTGAGACCAAGTGTCAAATTTGCCCCTGAGGGGTATGTATCACTTAGGGGTAGTTTAGTCTTTAGAGCACCACCACTTGGACTACTAATAGGCCCCCAAGGGCATGGTGGCTGCCATCTCTCTTCTAGTTATCTGTTTAGTTCTCTTTGGTTTCTCCTTTGAACTAGTTTTCCCCTTCATCTCGTCCACCTAGAACTATTTCGAATCATTCGTAGTTTGTATAGGTGAATTCATGGTTTGTTGATTGAGCTTGTTCTGTTCATCTTTGTGCCATGGTTTGAATCCACGAGCTCCCTTTTCTTTTCTTATTTTCGGAGGTATTTTCGGAGCTATTTTTGGGGGATTTTCGTTCTTCGCTTCCTTGGGCGATTTCTCTCGGATTTCTTTGGGGGATTCACGTATGAGTGCCTTGTGCCTCTTTTGCTGGTGATCTCTTGCCCCCAAACGCCGGAAATCGCTTTGGATTTGAAGTTTTCGGGATGAACTCGAGGTCATGGTGTTCTTCCTTAGATTTGAGATTCCGGGAGTTGTAGCGAGTTAGAGGCCGAGATCTTTTGGGAAAACACTCCACTGGAGGTCTAAATCATCTGACCAAAATCTCGCCTCAAGAGCTCAAGCGGTTTGGGAGATCCACTTTCGATTTGACTTTTTCCCGAGGTTCCCAGGCCAGGGCGGTTTAACCGCCCCCCTGACCCGGTTTAACCGCCCCCCTGGGTGTGTTGAATCGAGTCTTGTTTCGGTTCGTTTTGTGTTCGTTTCGATCGATTCGAGTTCCGCTGCGTGTTTCTTGTTCCTAGGGTCAGTAGCTTGACAGTGGCTACGTGATCTTGGCAAGATCGCTTTCGGAGGCATCGGAGTTGATTTGGGAGAATAGCCGGATTGGTTGGAAAGAATTTTTATCGGCTCCCATTCACTCCCCCCTCTCTGGTCGCCGTTTCGGTCCTTCATTTTCCTTTCGCAAAGCAAATCACCGCTAGTGGGATAGAACAAACTTAAGGCATAAAAAATAAGCAAGATTAAAAAGATTCTCGACTATGCAATCCATGCCTCACCGAAAACAGAATAACATAACAAAACACAAAATAATTTTGTATCAAATATCAACGCAAATCAAATAGTAACTAGAGTATACTAGTAGGTTGGCACGTGTTATAAAAATAACATAAATTTAAAAATTTTAATTATGTGCACTTTTGTTATATTGCACATTAAAATTATTCAATAACATCTGCACATTAAAAATTATATATTCATACATCAAAACCTTGGAACTCTGGCGAAAACAGAAAGAAATTTGTAGAATTAAATATTAAACAATCAGCAATATATGCAGAAGAAACTATCCACAATACAGGTATTCATGAGCACCTCGGCGCCGCAGCCAGCTTCTTGATGATGAGGAGGCCGAGAAGGTTGCTCTCCTCGTCGCCAGCGGCGTGCAGCAATGACGTCATGCACTCGATGGCACCAGGCACCGCCACAACGTGGAGCACATTCCGCTTCTACCCGGTGAGCTTGGACACGACGAGCGCCGCGACCACCCTTTCGTGCCCGGTGTGCCCTCACAAAGAAATATGAACTCTGAACATGCGACAGGAATGGAGGGAAGAGATTTTATGTTTAGAGGCCAGGAGGGGGGCCTTATATAGGGGCAGGAGAGCTAAGGAGATGAACCTGGACGCCCATGACTATGGTAATTTATCAATTCCTTGATTGGCTCCTACAGCTATGGTAAACAATCAAGTTTTAAAAGGAAGGAGACACCCAATTGCATAGATGTCATTTCTTTTTTGAAAAAAAACACTGATCCTTGATTGACGTACTTTATGGTAAACAATCAAGTCTAAAAGAAAGAAGACATCCGATTGCACAGATGTCATTCCTTTTTTCTGAAAGGAAACTTACCCTTGGTTGGAAGACTTTATGGTAAGCAATCGGGTGCGACTTTATGGTAGAGTAATCGGGTGTGGATACGATTGGTGGGTAAAGAAACGGCGCGGTGACAAAAAAAAAAAGAGGAAGGCGCGGCCGGTCGACCGAAACAACGGGGAGGACGACCAAATGATTCTCCCCCCGGTCGTCCTCACTTTCCAAATTTGATACTAATTTGTGAGTTCTTTGTGAGAGGTATAGGGGGTGGATTGTTGGGTGAAAACGGTTTCAATTTGCTAATCCTCACGTGCATCTAAAAACAAAGAATAAAAATTTGGACACTTATTACTGGCCATGTACCTAAATATTGTTCCATAACAAGCAATTTTGCCTAGTGCGGTTTTCATTTTAAATGAAATTGTTTCTACAGTCATATATAATATTATAACTTTATTACAAATCCATATGAAGAAAAGTTGCAGGCTTATTACTGGTCATCATTATGATTAGTGCTTATCTTCTATCCTAGATGCTTGTATTCCAATGGAGGAGCACACATTATTATGATTAGTGCTTGCTTGTATTCCACTGGAGCACACATCACAAGCACGTGTGTTATAAAAATTTAATAAACAAAGAATTATAAATTCTTTATTTCTCTAGGCATACAGACAATACCCTGTGGTCACAGGTTAAATAAAAAATAGTGCTATCTAAATCCATCTGTCGGTGTTCTACCGTCAATCCTACCGAGGGGTATCCCGAGGTAGTAGAGTTTCAGGTGGGTTTCACCGAGATTAGGAACGCAAAGGCTAAGAGACTCAGGATTTAGACAGGTTCGGGCCGCTTAGAAGGCGTAATACCCTACGTCCTGTGTGGTGATTGGTATTGATGAGATCGTGTGTTTTGGAGAGGGTCCCTGCCCAGCCTTATATACACAGCGGGCAGGGTTACAAGGTCGGTTTCGAGTAGAATCCTAACCAATTACTACTCGAAGAGTGCTTTACAAGGCAATCCGAGTAGTTTACAAGTCATACGACTAGTTTCCATATCGAGAAGAGTCCTTGCAGTACTCTACTCGTGTTCTTCACGCCTGGTACAACTCTGTCTGGAGACAATCCATGTGTCCCTGTGGGCCCATGGTCGTACCTCCAACAAGCCCCCAAGCGCTTCATCGTCGAGTATCGTCAACCGAGTGCTTGCCAAGCCAATCGAGTGCTTTTTCGAGTTCTTCGAGTGCTTGATCAGTCTTGGACAGGTCTTGGTTGTCACGAGGCCATGAGGTGCTTAAGCCCCGTTTATCTTGATCAAATCAGTAGTCTTCAAAATATTATATGGTGTGCGATAAAAATCGCACTCCATATGGAGTAGCCCCCGAGCCTTAAGTTGAATCGAAGAATCAGGTTGAGGGTCCACAGAATCTTGAATCTTCATCTTGTTCTTGAAATGTGCAATTTGGAAAAATTGCACTTGATATCAAGTAGCCCCGAGCCTTGGGTTGAATCAAAGAATCAAGCCGAGGGTCTTGATTTAAGTCTTCAGTCTTCAGAAAAAATGAAATCAGCAGTCGCTGTATATCGCCTATCAGCCCCCGAGCCTTGAAACGATTCAGAATGATCAATTCAAGGGTCCAGCGAGCGTAATGTTCATCGAATCATCTTGGAGATCATCATCCGAGTGGTAATTTGCGCCCAGAAATAATGGTCACATCAAATCTTCTTGGAGATCATCATCCGAGTGGTTTTCTTGTACCCAGCCCCCGAGCATAGGAGCCAGCGGAGATGCATCGAGTAATATGTAGTCGAAATAGCCACCATCAATAGAGTAGCGAAACAGAGGAGGTCGTGGTTGACTTGTCACGCCGCGATCTCACAAGAAACAGGAGTCAGGTGCCAATGTAGTCGAGGCCCCATCATTGGTACTTGGCGACTCAAATATGCTGGAGAAAGACAACTAGGTAAGCTTGATGGCGAACCGAGTTGTAATTTAAGCGTCAGCCCCCGAGCCTGGAAGCTGGTGAAGATGTGATAGCACGCTGTGCGGCCTAGAGAGTTGTCATCCAAACAAAGTAGTCGGCACTTGGCCAATCTTGTTAGAACAAGATATAGAATTTAATAAAAATAATTGAAACAAGTAACTTAGCTTGTTTGATGTCGTTTGTCGATGAAGCAGACTAGTCAAAGTTGATTCCGACTAGTTTGAGTTCATCACGAGCATATTGGCGATGCGGCAGTACCGCGGCATAAGCTGAAGTCGAGCTTTGGCTTGATAACTTGCAACGGCTTGAGGCGACCACCACATTGATGAATTCCATTGATCATGATGCGCCCGAAGAGTCATCCAAACCACTCTTGCAGTGTATTCAGGAAGCCCCCGGCAAGTTGTACTCATTTTGCGAGTTATACTTCAAAGCACTTGATAACCGGTACTTGAAGATCACTACTCATACTATGGAGTAGACTCTAGAGTACTTTCAAATAAGTACTCAGAGATTTGAAAATCACTACTCGCCTTGTGGAGTAGACTCTGTAGTACTTTCAAATAAGTACTCAGAGATTTGAAATTACTACTCGCCTTGTGGAGTAGACTCTGTAGTACTTTCAAATAAGTACTAAGAGATTTGAAATTACTACTCGTCTTGTTGAGTAGACTCTGGAGTACTTTCAAATAAGTACTCAGAGATTTGAGATTACTACTCGCCTTGTGGAGTAGACTCTGTAGTACTTTTAAATAAGTACTCAAAGATTTGAAATTACCATTTGTGGGTAGTTGCTTTATAAGGCTAGCTGGCCTCTACAGGTGTTCAGCCTGGTCTTAGTTAAATCTAAGTACTCAGGGATCCTGAAAAGTAGTCATGTGATCTACTCTTCGGATTTTGACCGATGTATACTTTGTTGAATCAACAAGTATCAAAGGGAACTCCGGAACTTCTGCACGAGTGTAGTCGACGCACATGCGCCACTCGTTGTTGTTCTTCTTTCTCACCAAGACTGGATTTGCCAACCAGTCGGGTGGAAGACTTCCTTGATGAATCCTGCGGCGAGTAGTTTCGCCAGCTCCTTCTTGATCGCCTCTCGCTTGTCGGTTGCGATCCGTCGCAACCGTTGCCTCCTGGTGTAGCTTTGGGATCGACGTTAAGGCTGTGCTCGATCAGGTTCCTTGGCACTCCTGGCATATCTGCAGGTTTCCACGCAAAGATGTCGCGGTTGGCTTGCAGAATCCTGACGAGCTCGCCTTCCTATTTCGGGGTTAAGCCGGCCCCGATCTTGGTGGTCTTCTACTGGTCTCCTTCCAGTAGTGGTGCGTCCTTGGTCGCCACGTCTTCAGGGACAGCCGCCTTGTGTGGTCCAGGCTCCTTGCTGGGGACCTTGTACTCTGACTGCTTCAGCTTCTGAGCTGCTGCGAAGATCTGGGCCATGGCGTTGGGTACCTGAGTGGTAGCCGCAAACTCCACAGCCTCTCTGTCGCAGTTGTATGATCGTCGCAAGTCGCCGCGGATAGAGATGACGCCTCTGGGTCCTGGCATCTTGAGGACGAGGTAGACATAGTGTGGTATGGCCATGAACTTGGCCAAAGTCGGACGTCCGAGGATCGCTTGATACGAAGTCTCGAAGTCCGCCACCTCGAACTTGATGTATTCCGTCCTGTAGTTCTCCTGCGTGCCGAATGTGACTGGTAATGTGACTTGGCCGAGGGGAAGACTGCCATTACCAGGGACAATGCCGTAGAACGGGGAATCGGTGGGAGTCAACATTTTTTCAATGTCGAGTCCCATCCTCTTCAGGGTGCCAGAGAATAGCACGTTCAGCCCCGCCCCGCCGTCGATGAGCACCTTGGTGAGTTGTGATCCTGCCACCGTGGGGTCCAGGATGAGGCAATTGCCCTGGTTCGTCGTAGCTGTTCCACTGATCTGCCCTGGAAAAGGTGATTGGAACCTCTGAGTACTTTAGGTATCTTGGGACGGCTGGCTCAATTGCCATTATGTGCCGTAGAGCGAGCTTATGCTTCCTCCGAGTGGGGAAACCAGAGTCGCCACCCATGATGATCATGAGTACGTTCTTGGGCTTTTGGAACTTGGGCATCTGGTCCTCGTCGTCGTCCTCTTCTTCGTCGTCGGCCCTGTCCTTGTTCTTGGCTTCAGGATCGAGTGGTTCCCTTGCCGTCTTCTTCTTGGCCTTGTTCTCTCGATCCTTTTCGGCGTATATGCGTTGGAGATCATAACACTGGCCCATGGTGTGCTTATGCTTTGGGTGCATTGGGCACGGCCTGTCCATGATCTTCTCAACATCGCTCTTGCCAGGGTAGTTCTTCTTCTGGCGTCGCATGCCAGTCTCCAGAGTCGCGACTGTGTCGTCTGGCTTGCGCTTGTTGTTCTGGGAGCCCTATTGGCCTTTGTCGTTTTGCCTCTCCCTGCCCTGGAGAGGGCCATACTTCTCGAGGTCGCGGTCTTCTTGCTCAGACCACGTCTCAACTTGGTCACGCAGGGCGTCCAGAGTCCTTGGTCGATGCAGGCCAAATTGCCTGTCAAAGAACCTGTTGGTGATGCCGTTCTGGAACAAGTCGATGCAGTCGCGATCAGAGACGTCCACCACCAGAGTCTTGATTTCCATGAAGCGGCGCATGTAGTCGCGCGCGCTTTCTCCTTTGTGCTGTTTGCACATGGCGAGGTCGTGTCGAGTCTTGGGGCGACTGTATGTGCCTTGGAAGTTTGACACTAAGATCTTCTTCAGGCGTTCCCAGGAGTCGATGGAGCGTCGTGGCAGGTTTTCAAACCATGTGAGTGGAGCGGGCTCAAGTGCCATTGGGAAGTATCTGCACTTGATGGCGATGTTGCCACCCGCGCACTCAATAGCTGTAGAGTAGATACGCAACCACGACTCAGGGGAGGTCTTGCCGTTGTACTTCTCAAAGCCGACTGGTTTGAATGGTTGCGGGTAAACCGCCATCCGGATGTCCCTGGAGAACATTGGGTACTCGTCGTCTTCTTCCTTGTACCCCCGGGCTTCATCACGCCTCTTGGATTCAAGGATGGAGCGCGCGTCGCGATTGGCGTTGATGGTTTGCCGGAGGTCGACACTGTGTGCCGGCCCGTGGGATGATGTAGCAGCGTCGTTGCGATGAGTACGTCCGCCTCGTTGACGATCATCTTCTGGTCGGTGTGGGGGTGCGCCTTCTGCGCGGTTGGCTTCTCCCAGTCGGCTGGGGTTTGGGGGACGATGCTTGTCGCGGGGAGGTTGACGTCCGCTGCTTTTGACTTCTTCGCTGCGCGATGGTGCGGCGGCGTTGGCCTTGTCGAGAGTGCGGATCCTTTCGAGTGCAGCTGCCGTCTCTGGGGTTCTTGGCAGGCTGCGGACGTGGTAGGCAATCTCCATGGCGTTAGCCATAGGAGAGTCGTAGCGTGCCACTCGCGCGAACTCTTGAGCGAGGTTGCGACCAGCCATGACGCGATTGCGAGCGTTTAGGCGGCGCTGAGCCCTCCTGTTGTTCCGGATTTCTCTGTCCATGGCCGCTTGGGCGGATTCGCCAGCGGGTGCGTCTTCGTTCACAGAGATGTCTCCTTCTAGCTCAAAAGCGTAGCACGGGTCGTTGTCGACGTCACCAGCTGCTGCTGCGCCAGCCATGAAGACTTGTCGATTGGGTTCGACAGAGTCGCTGGAGCTTGGGGTGATGAGCTCCGTAGAGCTTTCTTCTTCTGGCAGCAGCGGTGTGCCGTACTGGAACGGCAAGTCGTCAGTAGCTTCAGGCCCAAAGAGTACAAAGATCTGGCGGGACTCGTAGACATCCCGTGGGATCCTGTCTCTTTGGTACACTGATCTTCCTTCAGTTGTGGCGTAGATCATGAGGTCGTGTT
This sequence comes from Urochloa ruziziensis, assembly GCA_015476505.1. Classification (NCBI taxonomy): domain Eukaryota; kingdom Viridiplantae; phylum Streptophyta; class Magnoliopsida; order Poales; family Poaceae; genus Urochloa; species Urochloa ruziziensis. The sequence goes on from WEIB01000724.1 coordinate 18,502, forward strand.
CGCCATCGTCTTGTAGTGTCTCCTCGTCCGAGTCCGAGTGGCATTCGGGGACCGCTTGGCTCAGAGAGTTGGCGTGTCCTGCCATAACTCGGACTGGGACGTCCCGCTTCGAGTCCATGACGGACTCGAACTGGCTCCGTAACGCCTCACAATATGCGTGGGTCGAATTACGGAGTCCAAACGGGAATTGGGGTGGGAGGGTTGTTTGCTTCTCCGTAGTCGTGATCGACACGGACTCTTGCCCGCGGATGAGGTCCGCGAGCGTGATCTCGCTGAGTTGTTCGGCCAAATCTTCCACGATGGGCGCTTGCTCCTGCTTCAACTCGACAGGTGTCTCGAAGTAGCTGTAGAAACCACCCGAGCCGTCCGCGACGTAGACCCACGAGCCAAAGTGGAAAGTTGTGCCCTCCTGAGGCGCTTCAGCTTGAATGTAGGTCACCATTGCGTTCTCCACGGGATCTTCGAGGAAAACCCCTACCTGGCGCGCCAGATGTCGGTGTTCTACCGTCAATCCTACCGAGGGGTATCCCGAGGTAGTATAGTTTCAGGTGGGTTTCACCGAGATCAGGAACGCAAAGGCTAAGAGACTCAGGATTTAGACAGGTTCGGGCCGCTTAGAAGGCGTAATACCCTACGTCCTGTGTGGTGATTGGTATTGATGAGATCGTGTGTTTTGGAGAGGGTCCCTGCCCAGCCTTATATACACAGCGGGCAGGGTTACAAGGTCGGTTTCGAGTAGAATCCTAACCAATTACTACTCGGAGAGTGCTTTACAAGGCAATCCGAGTAGTTTACAAGTCATACGACTAGTTTCCATATCGAGAAGAGTCCTTGCAGTACTCTACTCGTGTTCTTCACTCCTGGTACGACTCTGTCTGGAGACAATCCATGTGTCCCTGTGGGCCCATGGTCGTACCTCCAACACCATCTTTTCAAGCTTTTCTGCCCACTTCATATCTCCAATCATCAACATCTAGGGTGCGATATAAAAAAAAGGAAAACTTAGATTTATTTCACTAAAAGATTCATAGTGTTGGCACGTACTTTTTAATAAAAACATATAATAAAACACATGATGTAAATAGAAACAACTCAACCAATTGCAAGTTTCATTAGCACACCTTTCTCACCAATTGGACTCTTGAACATTCGCAACCATGTTAATTCAGGTGTTTAAGCAGCAAGCACATGACAGATAAAATGGAATACCATAGAAGGAAAAAACCATAACTTATTAACTTAACACCATCTTATTCATTTGTACACAATGGGGCACATTATCATGGAGCATCATCATAGGTTAATAATTCAAAGTAACATGATCACCTTGGCCGCTCGGATAGGAATTATTACAAATGAAAATAAGATAGATACACAGACACAAATGTCATTTGATTAAAATCTCCGGCTAAGACACTTAGCTGCCCGACTTTGCATCAGCATGATTAGGTATATAGCTGCAGCTAAGCCATTTTGCGAATTTGGAAAACCATACATAAACATTCAGTATATGCATACATTTTGACCACAACAGTATATGTATACATTTAGACAGGAATTCATAGTTTATAGAGGACCATAACAGCTTGAGATTTTTTAAACGCTGCTGCCACTTGAAGCAGTCTGTCTCGCCAGTTCCAGCTGCCTCTTCGCTTGTGAGCACAAGCACACACAGAGCTTTCATGTCGCAGTTGGGATTACATATCCAAAACTATTATTGTAAGTTCCATTAGCACACCTTTCTCATCTTGTGATTCATCATTCAAGCACAATGTTGATGGTCTAATCTTAATAAATAGAAATGCCTGATATAAATAAATAGAAAGAATTATATCTCAAATATTTTCTAAAAATACTTAAAAAATAGATAATACAAAGCTACAATAAAGCTAAAATTATATAAGGATATGCAACACAATCCTATTGATTAGTATTTTTCTCATGGGCTCATAGCAAGCGCATCAACGGAGAGCAATACATTATAATAAAACATGTAAACACGAATTTTATATTCACATAGATCAAAAGGCAAGTCTTTGTACAATGTAGGGGTAAACAGTAACTGTGTAAGATTGAAATATCGACAGTGATCTGTGACATGTAACTTTGTGCTTCTGATCTAGCTCCTTGGCTCAACCGCACTGTACAGACCTGACCGTGCTAGTTGCTTGGGAGAGCATTGTATTTTAGACATGTCTAGAGCTTTAATTCCTTTTCTCTCTATGTCCCAGTTACCCCTCTTGCAAATGTTGTACAACACTCCCCATAGTTCCTTAAAAAAAGCAGCCCTCTAAAATTGCCTCTCATGCAGACAAAAAAAGCACTCAGTTTGGAATATGAAAATTCTGCTTCCAAAATCTAAAATAGACATTTAGGTAACCACAACAGTTGCATGTATTGCCCATATTATTTAGTAAACAGCTTCCAAAAGTAAAGCTCCAACCATCAATAATAGAATTTGAGTAAATGAAATAAACTATATTGCAAATATCATGCATATTGCTTACCTGATGATGTGGAAGGCGGTGAGGCATTCTTCACATATTCCGAAATTGTGTACTGCCTGCGAAGACACATGTGCATATCACAATAAGCGTTCAGATGGAACCCACACAAGCCTAGATTCCACACATTATTTCGATGGTTCAATCTTCCAGTAATCAAAACATGAAGAATAATCTATACTATAAGGAAACTTAAACTTACACATATGCTCCCCAATCAATTGGTAAGGGATGGGATTGGCCTCCCTAAAGGAAAGGCTCCAGGGTCACGCAGTGTCTCTTCACACTTACATTGCCTGTCAAGAACGGTAGATAATCATATTAAAGTCCTGATCTTGTTTACTTGAACATAATTTAAAAGCAACAAGCTAAAGGAAAAATATTGGATCATTCGGACTTGTTACAGTCTACCAACATGTGTTAGTTTAATGTTTGTGGCCAATGTTCATCTAGTGGTTAAATTCAAGTAATCTGCATAAAACATGAGATGACAATAACACGTGATAAGATAATAATCCCTGGGCAGACTGCCAGTGTGTCAGCCTGCTATGGCTCGCTGCAGCTGCCGGCCTAGATTAAGCTCTCTAATCACCTGAGATAGGACATAGCATATGCTCCTAGAAACTGCTGCTGCTGCGATTGTCCATGCTCTCTGGTATGATATCCTAGGAGTCGAGTTTATAATCCAGTCAAAAGATTGGTTTACAACCATAAATACAACAAACCATAGTAGTTGCAGAGATCACAGACAGGCAGAGGAATTATTGTTGCTTCCTAAAGTCAACAAATATGAGGTCTGCAAAACTCATTGGTTTGAACAAACCGCCTAAAATAAATGTTTAGTTACACAGTAACGCATTTCAGGTTCACTTTTGCAAACAGTCTGGCAATAATTGTTTCACATTTGTATTAGCTAGCATTATTGCTAATACTAAGAAGCATGAGGTACTTAATTTGTTGATCACTGGTGAGTGGGTTGGAGTAATGTGAGTCCTTAAAAACAGGGTGCTCAGGGTCTTCCCTATTTGTTGCTGTTCCCAGTCACACAGGATAGTGTATTCCTGCTTGGTTTCTTATTATTAAAGTAGTACCTAGGTAATAGGGGGGAAAAAATTAAACGGAGAGTATACCATGCTCCTAACCACCTTGTGCTGCAACCCATCTCATTTTTTGCTCCTAATGAGTAGGAAAACGGAACAACACAAGGATCAGATACTTGAAAAAACTATCAGAGTCTCCTACGGAGTATCTTCTATTATAGAGTACAACATAAGACTACATTTTGCAGATATAAAGCAGGGGGTAAAAAGGAAAATAAACAGGAATCCTAATTGCAAATACTTCACATTTAAGCCACCATTCATAAATAGCCTTTGTAAGGGTGCATACAGGAGTCAGATCCTTTATTCTATGACCTTTGCAAGGGTGCATACAACACACCAGGTGAAACGAGCAATTTCAAAATAGCCTTTTGTGGTCGATAATACCCAGATGTGTAAGAGTTAGCTATAATAAAATATACAGTTCGTAAATGTCTCATGCAATTAAACTTTTCCCTTTACAGACTTTGAATGGGACGAAAAATAAACTACAAGCTGATGACTCGTTCCTCTTTTTAAAGACATTCAGATAGCATTGTTGCAATTTGATACATAACTCGACCAGCAATACCTGTGTACATGTGACAAACATAGAGAAGAGGCATGTAAAATCAAAGAATCCAAATTAGTGTCCTCGCAAGTCATGACGCGGGCATGAATATTCTAGAGATGGACTAAAAGAGTGATGTAGTGCTCACCTGAAGATGAATTTTTATTTTTCAGGCCATTCACCTTAATCAGCTCCCTGATTTGTTGTGCCAGGTGCCAACTGCAGTAATATCAACAAATCATTTATTGGCATGAACACTGGGACCCTAGAGCCATTAGGGCTCAATGACAAGAAAATAAATTCATTACCCAGGCTGCCAAGGTTCCTCTGAAACTCAGTAGATAATAATTCAGAATGTTAGAAAGGGATAGCATTAAAAGAACACACCTCTGTTACTATCACCACGACAACAGAAGCAATGTACCAGGCAGTTCAACTGCAGCACTCCCTAACAAAAGAAAAGGCATGCATTTTCATAGTACGGTGGCACGTGCCACAAGCACGTGATATAAAAAAGGAAAACTTCTGGACTAAGAAAGATCAATTAGCTCAAACATGAATTAGCTCAGTAATACACACACATGAGCGGCCTCTTTAGCTTCTGGACTAAGAATGCAATGAACAAGGCAATAGAATGAAGTGACTCACCGAGTGTCTTCTTGCTCTTGGCCCCAAGGCTGCACAAGTTAGTTCTTCAGTACCAGCAAGCAGCAGAAGATGTTGCATCTTCAAATGGTGCAAACTCTAGGCCAGTTGCTACTGCTGTGGATGGCAGCACTGAAGATGATGAGTTGTTCAACATATTTGATCAGTACATATCTTCACAGCCATCTGATGCCTCCTCTCATGTGCGTACTGAGTTAGACTTGTACTTAGATGAGCGTTTATTGCCTAGAACTCAAGAGCTGGATATCATCAATTGGTGGAAGTATGGAGGGATCAAATATCCTACCCTACAGTCTATTGCTCGGGATATCTTGCCAATTCCTGTGACTACAGTTGCATCTGAGTCCGCTTTTAGTACCAGTGGTAGGGTTATCAGTCCCCATCGTTCTAAGCTTGCACCCAAAATGATAGAAGCTCTTATGTGCATGCAGGCTTGGGCTCGTGCTGACATGTTAGGTAATATGTTAATTCAAGCAGTCTGACTTTGTGTTCCTTCCATTTTATGTTTTGAAATCTAAGTACTATCTGTTGACGGTTGTTTCTTGGCAGATGATCCTAGTGCTGTTGCAGCTGCTCTTATGACTTGCAATGAGGAAGAGGAAGAACAAATGGTACTTGTTTGAACTTTGAACATTCTCCTTTGAACTTTGAACATGCTAGTTGCTTATTGCTTACTGCTTGTGAACTAATTTTGGTTGCAGGAGGAAAATGAATCTACTGTCATAGACTGAGATAAATGCGAGTACAAGAGCAAGAGATGACCAGTGAAGCAACCAAGCTCAAGTCTACTTGTTGCCTGCTTGTTTTGTTGGCTACTGCGAGTCTGCTATGATGCTACCTATAACTTATCTAGACCTTTTGTTGAATTGCTGCTTCTGTCAGCATTATTTGAACAATATTGTAATAGCTAGTAATTTGCTACTTCGTACTTCATTGCCTGGATGGCTGGATGGTTGGATTTCAATGCGTGGTTTGGATGGTTAATGGCTTAATGCCTTAGTAGTTCACTGGTTATTGACAGTATGTTTAAATTTTAAATGCATGCACTGAGATGATAAAAAAGAGCTATTTTTTGCCTTGTAAAACAGCCCCCGGGGGGCCCCAACGGGGTTCGGGGATCTATGGGAACGGGGACGGGGGAGGTTTTTGCCCCGATTAGGCTGTCGGGGCCGGGGCAGGGAATGCGTAGCGGGGATCGGGGCGGGGACGGGGGTCGCCTCCCCGGCCCCGCCCCGCCCCGTTGCCAAGTTGAGGCTGAGATGAAGGGTGCGACCGTGCGAGCGTGATTGACGGGCGGGTACGTGCGGGCGGGTAAGTCTCTCGCGTTGTGAGAAAGAAGAAGAGGAAGCGGCAAAACATCTCGCGGTTTTCTGATGCTTTTCGTTCGTTGACACTAATCTTTCCTGCCGGGTGGACCCAATGTGAGGGGGTAAGGGGCGAGTTTTTGAGGTGAAAAAAGTTTCAATTTTGTTGGATCCTTATAGTATAGATACAATCTATAGAACAAATAGTAATGGAATTTTTTTTCGAGTATATACAATCTATACCTCTCATTGGGCTTGGAACCCACCTCGACCTGCCACGAAGCAGCACAATACTGGACCGGCCGCGCTACCCGCTGGGTCCCGCGACCTCTTTCCGAAGAGGGAGACGCCGGGCCGCCGCCCCAACTCCGTGGTCGCCTCCGTCGCCGCCGCCGCCGCATCCGCGCGAGCTCTGGGCATCTCGTCCGTCGGGGCGCGCACCGAATCCGTCTCGGTAAATTCCCGCTCTCCTAAAGGTTTCTATCCGACTGCTCCTCGTGGCAGTCGTGCGAAAATTGAAGTGCGGCAGCAGTGTAGTTGAATATGAACCTGGAATCATAGTGCGAGACATGAGTGCTCGTTACAGTAGAGCTCCATGTGTTCTGAGCTCTTCAGTTTCCAAGGAATCCTCAGCAAGGAGCTTGTATGAACCCCTTTTCTAAAAACAGGTTTTGCAGGCTCCAAGTTCCGAAGTGTTGATGATTTAGTTGCTTTTCCACCAATCACAATATTCTGGCTGAATGGTGTTTATAGGAAACGCAAAGTATGGTGAAAATTAGTTTGCATAGGCATGTGGAAGTTAAACTTTGGATTGCAATATACTCCGTACTATGTAGGAACCACAATGTACTTGATTTCTTTAACAAAGGCTCGGGGCTCGCCTCCTTCCTGATTGCCTGAGATACGATGTTCCTGTTAGCGATAGCTATTGGGCCTTGGGCCCCAGGGCACGCCGGCCTCTATGGCCGTGCGGCTCACCCCTAGAGGGGTTTTGTATAGATGATTAGGATTAGACAAGGATCACCGTTGGATGGGATTGTACCCAAACCCTAGGCCATCCTTGCCTATATATGTACACGAGCTGTGCTCTCCCTAATCAATCTATTCTTTCCCTGCAATCTCTATTGCTTTCATGGTATCTAGAGACCGGGTTCCTCCTGTCTCGCTTCCGCAACCCTAGGCGCCACCCCGGCGCCACCCCTCCCCTCCTCCCTTCCTGCACCAGCCATGGCCGGCTCGCAGGATGTCGACACCGGCTTCCAAGCGGATGGGGAGACTGCTGTCCTCCCCTCCGGCTCTGTCGCCGTCGAAGTCGCCGCCAAGCGTGCTGACGACGCCCGCCTTGCCAAGGAGGCACGCGTCCGCGACGCGCAGGCGGCTCGCGACGCCGCCCTGGCTCTCGCCCAGGAGGCCGAGCGTGAAGCCCTGGAGGCCGGCCAGCAGCGCGATGCTGCGGCCGCCCGCGCCCGCCAGGCGTCCGAGCGCGCCGCCAGGGCACGCGCCGCCGCCGAGGCGGCTCTGAAGGCCGCTGAGGAGCCAGCCGCCGTCACCGGTGCCCCAGGCGGCGGTGCCCCCGACGACGACGACGACACGGCATCTCAGGTCTCCCGCCGTGCGCCGCCTCGCTTCAACGACGGCATGCTCTTCCATGAGGCTGCTGCTGTCCTCAATCTTCATGCGCAGGCCGTCGCTGTCCAGAACGTGCGCGCCCTGGTGCCGGTCGTCCTCGACACCAAGTCCGTCCACTACTACCGGTGGAAGGAGTCCATGCTGCTTGCCCTCGGCAAGTACTCACTCGGCGACCACGTCCTCACCGACGCCTCCTTCCCCACCTCTGCAGATTGGGTTCGCATGGACTGCGTGGTGAAGTCGTGGATCCTCGGCACCCTGTCCCCCGACCTCGCCGACGCTGTTCTCGACCGCGGGGTCAATGCCCGCGGCGCCTGGCTCGCCATCGAGGCCCAGTTCCTCGGGAACAAGGAGACGCGCGCCCTCATCCTCGACCAGGAGTTCCGCAACGTCAAGCAAGGTGATCTCTCCATCACCGACTATTGCAGCAAGTTGCAGAGCATGGCGGCCGACCTTCGCGCCCTTGGGGAACCGGTAGAGGACCGTACGCTCGTCCTCACCCTCATTCGCGGCCTCAACGAGCAGTTCAAGGACGTCGGCCGCCACATCCGTCGTGGGCGGCCCTTCCCCTCCTACCAGGACGCGCGGAACGAGTTGCTGGTGGAGGAGCTCACCTTCAACACCGCTCCACCACCCTCCTCCGCCCTCTTCGCCTCCACGGGCAGGGCTGCCGCCCCTCCTCCTGGCCCCAAGCCGCCGCAGCACACCGGCACCCATGGCGGCCAGCACTCCGGGGGCGGCAAGAAGAAGGGCAAGCCCCGCTATGACAAGCGCTCCGGTGGCGGCAAGTCGTCCGAGGCCTGTTCCGGGCCTCACAGCGGCAACCAGGGCTACAAGACCGGGGGCGCCCCCTCGGTTCCCCCTGGCATGGTGAGCATCCAGCACCCATGGAGCGGCGCCATCTACATGTGGCCCGGGCAGCATCCTCCTCTGGCGCCCATCCCACGCCCGAAGCCTCCACCCCAGCAGCAGGCGCCTCCTCAGGCCATGGTCGCCCAGGCGCCCAGTGCTTTGGTCGCCGGCGCCCAGAGTCAGGGTCTCTGGAACTACCCTGGCCACTCCACGGCGCCACCACCTGGCTACTACAGCCAGGTCGCTCCATCACCGGGCTACTACAGCACTCCTCCCGGCATGGTCCAGTGGGATCAGCAAGCTCTCGCCAACACCTTCAGCACGGTCTCCCTGGCGCAGCCGCCCTCCCACGACTGGATATTCGACTCCGGCGCCACCAACAATATGACATCCGACGCCGGTATCCTCTCCCTGTCCTCCTCACAGTCCACTACACCTTCCTCCATTGTTGTCGGGAACGGGAATTTACTCCCCGTTCTCTCCACTGGCAGTACAGTTTTACCTCATTCACTTCGTCTCAATAACGTTCTTGTTTCACCACATCTCATCAAGAACCTAATTTCTGTACGCCAGTTTACCTCTGATAACAATGTTTCTGTGGAATTTGACCCTCGTGGCTGTTCTGTGAAGGATCTTCAGTCGGGAAAAGAGATCGTCCGATGTGATAGCTCTGGGTCCCTGTACCCCCTCCGCTTTCCGGTGTCCAGCTTCCATGCCGCCACCACCACCTCCTCGCTTTGGCATCAGCGTCTCGGGCATCCTGGTCATGAAGTCTTAGCCACTCTAGCACGTTCATCATCCATCAGTTGTAATAAAAGTGCTAGCGATATTTGTCATGCGTGTCAGCTGGGGAAGCACACTCGCCTCCCCTTCCATGTGTCATCATCCCGTGCTACTCGTAATTTTCAGTTAATTCATTGTGATCTTTGGACCTCTCCTGTTGTGAGTGTTTCAGGTTACAAATATTATCTGGTTATCCTGGATGATTGCTCACACTTCTTGTGGACTTTTCCTTTCCGTTTAAAATCTGACACGTTCTCGACATTGGCTAACTTTTTTTCGTATGTGCGTACATAGTTCGACGCCACCATACAGAATGTGCAGTGCGACAACGGCCGCGAGTTTGACAACCTCAGCGCCCGCACTTTCTTTCTCACCCATGGCGTCCACCTTCGCATGTCCTGCCCGTACACTTTGCCTCAGAACGGTAAAGCAGAACGCATCATTCGTTCCATTAATAACATGGTGCGCTCTCTTCTGTTCCAGGCGCATGCTCCTCCAGCTTATTGGGTCGAGGCACTCACCACCTCGACTCACCTGCTCAACATCATTCCCACCAAAACACTTCGCTTTGCCACGCCACACTTCGCCCTGCACGGCTCCTCACCTTCCTACGATCATCTGCGAGTTTTTGGCTGCTTATGTTATCCTAACCTTTCCGCCACTGCTCCTCACAAACTTGCTCCCCGCTCCACCTGGTGCGTGTTCCTTGGCTACTCTCCTCATCATAAGGCTACCGCTGTCTCGACATTGCCACAAACCGGGTCATCATCTCTCGGCACGTTGTTTTTGACGAGTCATGCTTTCCCTTTTCCGAGCAGCCATCTCCACCCACCCCTGCGGATTTTGAGTTTCTGACAGATGACTCTAACCCTGTGCCGACCCTCATCGGTTCAGCACAGCCCCCTATGCCTGCAGGTGCTCCCGTTGGTGTTCCCGCACAGCCACGTGAGGCAGGCGCTCCCGCACAGCACGTGCGGCCTTGGCCGATCCTTCCGGTGCCGACGCGGGCGTCCCCCGTGCCCGTCCTCCGCGTCGTAGCCGGCTCTCCACCGCCCGGCTTCCCCAGCGGCCCCAGCCGGCTCTGGCCACTCCAGGCCGGCCACAGCCGGGCCCGGCCTCCTCCAGCCGGCCGCCGCCGGCTCCCGTCACCGACAGCCGGCCACAGCCGGCCCCGGTCGCAGTCAGCCTGCCACAGCCGGCCCCGGCTGCTTCACTGCCGACCGCGCCGTCCTCTGCGCCTCTCGGCGTCCCGACGCCACGCCCCGACGGCTTCGTTCGGCCTCTCAGCGACTTCCCCAACCAGTACAGCAGGCGGTCCCCGTGCTCCTACTACGGTTACTCCTGCTCCAGTCCCTCCCTGGCCCGCGTCCCTTGCCCAAGGGCACTGTGCCTGTTCCCCTGTGGGTGAACCGGCAATGCCATGACCACGAGGGCCAAGGAGGGCTACCGGGTACCTGCTCAGTTCAACGCCGTCAGCCTCTCGCTAATCCCGAAGACCTTCCGTAGT
>WEIB01000725.1:0-30314 GCA_015476505.1 Urochloa ruziziensis
TTGCCACGGAGACTACACCGGTCCGGAAATCACGTACAACAAGCAACGTAATAAAGTTTCGAAATAAAAGCTTTCGCCCAAGTTCACTGCCCAACATGGTTTTGCTAGCAAAACCAAGTTGATCAACTTTAATTTGCCTATTCACTGCAGATTGACCTTCTTTAATTTGCCTCATAGAGATGCACTGCCAAACGTGGTTTAGCTAGCAAACCAAGGGTTCAGCTAGTGTGAGGCTAGTATGAGACTCCTGCAGATTGATCCTATCAACTCCTGGAGGCTTCTCCCAAGTGAATCCCTGCAAAAGCCTCGCGAACATCATCAATACGATAGAAGTACCAAGGGACACCGCAGGGCACCTCTCCTCCCAGTGCTGAATGAGATGAACCGTAGGTCTGGTTCTGTCAAATCTACCTCCCCAACATTCAGATGACGTTCCGGGCGAAACTGAAGCGGTTCATGCCAGGGTTTGGCATTCCGACCAAGCCCAATTCGACTTACAAGGACGTGGGTGCCCTTTGGGACCATGTATTCAGCAATTGTGGTGTCTTCCGAGGCAACACGAGGCACGGTGAAAGCATGGTAGGGGTGGATGCGAAAGGCCTCTCGGATGCATGACTTGAGATAGTTTAGCTTGCAGAAATCAGATTCCTGCACCAGCCTTTCTTTTCCGACGACCGCATCGAGTTCATCAACTGCCTTTTTCATGATATCTGGTTTGTTCAGCATCTCGGCTAGCGCCCACTCAACTGCGTTGGATGGATTGTCCACTGTTGCAAACATCATTTCCTACATAGAGATGTATAAACAAGCAAAGTCCTTATAAGAAGTTACACTTTGCAGATAAAAAAATTGTCATTACCCTTAGTAAATAAATTATGGAAAGGAAGGAAGTTTTTCTTACGAGAATTTGTGCTTTGATCTCTTCAAATGACAGCAGCTGCTGTCCATCTGCATCCTCGAGAGAAACCAGCACATCTAGAAAGTCTGCAGCATTCCTCTTGCTGTTGCTGCTACCTTTCCCGTGGCTGGACCATTCGTTCAACCTTTCCCGTATGATGGGATCATGCAAACGATCCAGAACACGTACCACTCTTTTGGCAACCTTCCCATGTCCATCTAAGTCAAGGCCAACCAAAGCTGGGAAGTAATCTGACACGCTGAAGCCATAGAGATAATTTATAAGTGTAAATAGTGCATCTACGTGCTCTATCTCTTGATGCCCGGGGCCACCAACCAACATGGCTGGTGATTCACCAAAGTACCTCTTGCCGAAAGCAAGCCTTCGAATCAAGTTACCACAGAAGTGTTGTGCTACATGGCGTATATTGATGATGCCGTTCCGTGTGTAGCTTTGATCTCACCATAAACATACCTGATGAGGTGATCAGCCTCCTGCAGGCGCTGCACATGAAACGTACGCTCCAAGGCTGGGGAAAGGATTTCAGAAGAGAGAATCCGCCTCATCTTCTTCCACTGGCTTTCAAGAGTTGTCAGGCTTGCAGATTTGTACCCATAGCTGAACAAATTGGAGGCGAATGTTGCTGGACGGTCGGTAAACATTGCGTCCTTCTTGCGCAGAACCTCACAGGCTATTTTCGGGCAGGACACAACAACCACATGCGTGGCTCCGAACCGGAGGCACAGGATGTCAGTGCTCATGTCACTGAGCAAACTGTGGATCCATCTGAACACCGCCGGCTTGTTCAAGATCATATGATGCATGTTACCAATCACTGGCAACATGGTCGGCCCTGGGGGCAGGCCTCGTGTTCCCTTTGCTACCCTAATTGATGTTGCTCTCCTATGATGGAATAGCACAAGCACTAGTAGGGTGGCTATGGCGATCACTATAGCGGCGGGAACATTTAGGGCTGACAACATTAGTGTCAGTGTTGTGTTGCATTGCAACTGAGCATAGTGTTCCGATATATCCTAAGCTCAAAATTGCTTGTGTGCTGGAGAATGAAGCTCGGAGTTATAAGTTCAGGTAGTATATATAGACTACTTGTTAGCATAGTTACAACAAGCGAAAGGACCAATTCTCCAAAAACTACTGTTTGATAGGACCAATTCTCCACATGTGAGATTATGGAGTGAACACACGCTGATGAGCCCACGTGTACATTCAGCTATTCTCAATTTCTCTAACGTTCCTCCGTCCACAATATTTAATTTAAATGTAAACTAATGTTTGGCAGATGATTCTTGCCTTGTTTAATGTAAACAACGTGCTGATGATGGTTATCGCTTCATATGTAGTTCAATTACTCTATACTGTCCCATGACTGAAAGTCATGGTTTAAATTTTATTTACAGTGATTGTTTAAGACATGGCACGGATCATAACGTTCACATACACTTGCACATCCCTATGAAAATAATGACAAAGGTGGGGACAATTGGAAGCATAAAATAAAGGAGTTTCTTTTATAGTTTTATACATGTTGATTTGGGAGAAATTTTTGGCTGGATTGTTTCCCACCACAACCCTTTTCTTCTCTTTATTGCTACATTTTGCACAATAGTCCTTACAAAATATAACTAATTACAATAATACACCAACACTCCCCCTTAAGATGGGCTAAAGATTCAACATGCCCATCTTGTTACCTGTCAACTCATTATCCTTAGGAAGTAATTAAATCTTTTGTGAGACAACCAGTTAGTTGATCATGAGACTTGACATACTCTAGCTTTAAAGCCCATTGACCATCTTCTCCTTGATAAGAACCTGCCAATCTGTACATTCTTTCATTCGGTCGAACTGTGGACCGGATTATTTGTTATAAATTATTGCAGCTACATTATCACAATGGAGTAACATAGTCTTATTCTTCAACACACAAAGCTCCTTCAGATGGCTCTTTAGCCACATCATCTCAGACAAAGCCAAGGCCATTGTTGCCCTGTATTCAGGCTCTACAGTAGACCGTGACACTATAGGTTGCTTCTTTCTTCTACATGAAACAAGATTACAACCCACAAACACACAACGTATAGATGTGGATCTCTGATAATCCCTACTGATCACAATAGCCTTCCAGATTCAGAACTTGGTTCATTCTAAACCACAATCCCTTACCAAGGGTTCCCTTCAGGTATCTCAAGATTTGAGAAACCACCTCCATATGCCCAGTTCTAGGATCATGCATATACCTGCTCACTAGACTCACTTCATAAGCAATGTCAGGTACTGTATGGCAAATGTATATCAAACGACCAACTAGCCTTTAATATATTCCCCAAACCATTGGTAATTCTCTTTGAGGACCTGACAATCTTAATCCCAAAAAAATTTCGAAAGTGGTCCAAACCTTCACCTCAAAGGCTCTGCCTAGCCTCTCCTTCAATTGCTTGGTCTCCTCCACATCATCTCCGTGATCACTATATCATCAACATAGACAATTAGGATGGCGTGATTGCTTCAACCATGAATGAGGTGATTGCTTCAACACGTATACTGACTTCTTAAGCCTGCACACTATCCCATTATTCTGACGATTTGCAAACCCCAAAGGAATTTCCATATTGACCTCTTGTAGGTCACCATGAAGAAATGGATTTTTCACATCCAACTATTCAAGGGGCCAATCAAAATTTACTGCACGAGAGATTAAGGTTCTACCGGTGCCCATTTTTGCCACATGGGCAAAAGTTTCATCATAGTCAATCACATATGTTTGACTATATCCCTTTGTAGCCAATCTCGCTTTGTTTCTGTCCACTTTTCCTTCTGGGGTCTGTTTCACACTGAAGACCCACTTACAACCCACAACTTTCTTTCCCATTGGAAGTTGAATCAATTCCCATGTCTTTTTTTCTAGCGAGCACTTAGCTCTTCTTTCATTGCATCATTCCACCTAGGATCTTGTTTTGCAAACTTCCAGTTCTTTGTAACTGACCGTAATGATGCAACAAAAGCTCAATATGCAGGTGACATATGCAATATGAGAGGAAATTAGCAATGTCATGATCTAGATTAAGATGCTAGCTCAAAAGCATAATGGATAGGAGGTTTTCAAGAATTCATTCTAGTGTTTCTACATTGTGCAAGCACTACTGCAGAAACCATTAATCTAAGCGGCGCGAAAACCTTATCTAAAGCGGTTATTTCACCGCTTTCCTTTTTCCGATTATAATAAGGGTGTCATCCGAGGCGGTTATTTCGTCGCTTCGTTTGTCAAGTTATTCTAAGCGGAGTATCTCGTGCCAACGCGGATAGTAAAAATAGGAATTCGCAAATAAAAACGGTACTGCAGAAATCATCAACCTAAAAGGTATGAATTAATTAGAGAAATTTTGATAACTGTAGAAATGTTATTTAGTTAGTGTTGACGCAAAAATCGGGCGGTGACAGATGCGCTAACACACGAACGAAGGCGTGGCCTTCAAATCCGGTGCGTGCCAGTCAATCTGACCTGTTGATTGACAAGGATAAAATCGGATGTTAAGAAACAGCTGAAGAGCCGATTCTCTCGTTAGTGAAATCGAATGTGATAGGACCGATTCCAATGTATAGTGAAACAGCACGAGGAGCCGATTCCGATAATCAATCAGCTGAAAGCCGATTGACAACTAAGCAGTAAAAGACGACCGTAAAGTAATCCGATACAGCTTAGTAAGACAACACTTAGAATTAAACTAATCAGCTATTAGATGGATTTCAGGATTAATGCTTTAACAAAGCCGATTAGATAAAACTCTAAGCTGGATAAGTGGTGATAAGAGCTAAAACAACAAGAATAAACTTGAAGATCTAGCAAGTATCGATAACTTTCGAATAAATCTAAACGAAGCAACAGCGATGCGCCCGATGCTAAAGCTTAGATATTACTCAGTAGAAGCGGAACTCACGAGCAAGCCTTGGAGATCTGGATCGCCTTGACTAACTCAGGAGAACTCGTGAAAGAGAAAAAACTTGACGAAGTCGCCGACTTGTAAGTAAATTGCGAAAAGTAGATGCAAGTAGTAAAAGTTTGTGTATTGATGTGTTCGTTCCCTCTTCACGACCCTCAGGGTTTATATTTATACCCTGGAATTACAGACTCCTAGTCGATCACGACATGAACAAACTTGACGCAAAAGAAAGAAACTACCTTAACTAAGACTCTAAATAACAATAAAAAGGCCAGTCCATTATGGCCCACTTCAGCCCAAAGCTCGCGACGCCTTCAACCCACTTTTCCGAGTCCGATCCGATTCTGAAGTCTTGAGTCCGATACTGACTCTTCTTATGGAAACAAATCTGATCCAAACATCACCTTCAATTTTAACTCCATCTTCATTGAAATTCCTTCAAGGCGCCAGCTACGACACATGTCAAAAAACGTCGTCAACACATACCCCCCAGTTTCGAGATAAAATATTCATATTATCCCGAAATTCTCGAGCCCTTTCAATTTGTTACCATTTCTCACAAAACCCTGATTTTTACCCGACCATGCAAAATCCCTCATTTACCCCTGTAGACAAGGCTTATAAATACTTCACTCCTTCCTCCTTCCTTCAGCCACCGCTTCATTTCCACCGTCGCCGCCATTTCAACAGCTGTTAAGCGCAAGTCTTCAAGGAAACTCACCGGCGACCGGTCCTCGCCGCTTTTCAACCTCATCAACTCCCTTCAAGCAGACTCCTCAACTTCTGCAAGTTACAATGGCTTCAAGCTCCTCCGACCCTAAGGTAATAGATCTCAACTCTTTTTCCTCTGTTCTTCGCTGTTCTTCATCTTTCCCAACAATGCTCTCATGCTTTTTGTAGATTTAAAATTTCTTTTTCTTACTCTTTCTTTAGGCCCCCGTGAATGAGATCACAATCCCCATTCCAGAGACTCCTGGTCTGTTCATTTTAGGCCCGATTGGCAACGAAGATCCAATCGATTTCATCAACCTTGAAACCAATCGCCTTCCCTTCAAGCAGCTATCGGATCCTCTCTCCCCATGGAAGGATGCGTTTAGATCTTGGCCCTCAGTAATCTCAGGATGGAGGAACTGGTATCTCCGCATGAGCAGCAAGTGAGCCGATTGGGAAACCTTTCAGATCGGCCAATGTCTCACCCTTTCTCTATCAAACATCAAGAAGAACGAGCCGCTTTTGATAGCCGCTTCTCACTTCTGGTCCGATGCTCTGAATGCCTTTCTTTTTGCCATGGTCCGATGACACCTACCCTCCTCGACGTAGTTATGCTGACAGGTTTGAACATAACTTCAACAAACAGGTTCGATAATCTCGCCAAACCTAGTCACATCATCACAGTGGCCAAGATAGGCTGGAAAGAATATATCTCCACTTATTCAAAGAGCCATGGACTGATCGATCACAAGGAATATTCAGCCTTCCTTCTGATGTGGCTAGAAAAATTTGTATTCTGTGGAAAAGCCTTTGCCCCTTGCATTAAATATCAGAAAGTGGCCGAGCATCTAGCATCAGGCAACCTCCTCCCTTTGGGCAAGTATCTTCTTGGATCGGTCTACCAACTGCTACACGAGGTATCAATTCGATTGAGGAAAGGAGAACCGATTTCCTGCCTCAGTGGCCCTTGGTGGTTCATAAACCTATGGTTAAACCTGCACATGCACAAGGCCTGGAAAGTAGATCTTTTCAATCAAAGTTTTCCATCAGACCAGACAGAAGGAAACAAGATCATCCCCCGTCGATGCACTTCCTTCGGAGAAGCAGCTGCAGTCCTTGACGGCGACAAAATGTCTCCGAATCGATTGGCTGCGTACTTCAATTGTTTTTACAACGGCCTCAGCAAATCGGCTCTGATCTGGTTTGCTTACGAAGATCCCAACAATTCCTTTGAAAATCCGATTATCTTTCAGCTGGATTCAGTTTTATCGGACTGATAGTATGAAATCAATCTTTAAAGAAATGATTCGTCCGAATATCCTTCCGGTAGCTTGTGACTGAACACTCCTACGAATTCTACTATCCTTCCGTGGCAGCCAGGCAGTTGGGTTTTGTCCAAGCTCCAATCAAGCTATTCTTTGCCGAATTCAATTGCATATCGAACCAAAGTTGAAAACGGTCTTGCTTTCTGCCGCCTTCTAGACCGAGTTCCTATCTAGATATGTCTGATCTGGATACATGGAAGCTGGTAGGCATCACCTCTATAGCTACATCAGGCCTTCAAGAATTGGTGGGCCTGAGTGGTCACAACATCTTTTCTGTGAGCCGGCTTCATCATACTGCAAAATATTTGATCCGAACTTCTCGACCACACTAAAGGTATTTATAGTTTTCCGTATAAAAATTTCTAACCTTTGATTATTTCGATTATTAACCCCTTTCATCCGCAGGAGAAGCGATTCCCTCCCCCAAAAACTAGTAAGAGTGGCCAACCGATCAAGTATGCCTCTGCAACCGATACTCCCCATATCGGATATAACGCTCCATCAGCAGGAGATATTATTAAAGGGAAATCGGCCAAGCGTAAGACTGGTACTTCTTCAAAGAAGACAACCAAGAAGATCAAGATTACAACAGTCAATACTCAACTGGCAACTGATCTGCTCATCGGTGCATTCCAAGATACAAACCCCCACCTTTCTCCGATAGCAGGTACTGATTTCTTTTCTTACTCCAAGTTCCTCTTCTTATTCTTAACAATCAAACTTGACTCACGCATTTTTTTCTTTTTTACAGAGCAAGAAAATGAAGAAAACGTAGGACCGATGCCTTCTCCTGCACTTCGTCAGAACTCCCCAGCTTCATCGTCATCAAACCATCCTGAGCTTAACCCACCAGGTAACGATCTTTCTTAGCATACGTCCGATATCGATCCATCCTTTTTAATATGACAATTGCTTTCTTTCAGAAAAAGTGACCGATACACAGCCAGAAGAATCGGTGGTTCAAACAACCGAAGATCACCCTCAACAAGAAACGGAGACAACAATTCCTCAGCAAACACTGGTAAGCTTCACTTTGAATTCATTTAGAATGTCCGATTCTACTCTCAACACCTTTTTTCTTCAGAATGACCCAACTGGAACTTCATCCATCGCTGAAGAACAAGCTCAATCGGAACCACCTCCGATTTTACCGCCAAAGCAGCCTACTCAATTTGACGAAATCAACTTGAAGCAGGTTATTCATCACTTCATCATCCGATTCTTACCCTTCTTTCCCGTCATTAACACAAATTTTCCTTTCTTTCAGGCGCAAGATTCGATTGACAACAGCTTCTTTGATTTTGCAATCAAAGATCTTTTAGACGACGATGAAGTACATTTGGCCGAAACAAGAATCTCCCCGACCGCGGTCATCCCATCAACTGATGTTAGCACTCCATCACTCCCAGAAGATATCAAAAACAAACTGTCGAACCTCCAAGTGCTGTTGGAACAAGACACGTTTGTTTTAGTTCAAGACGCCGGGCCGATCCGATCGATCCTTCACCAGTTGCGGTCACACCTCGATCGCAAAGCACAAGCGGCCATCATTCCCGCGGCCTACATTGAAGGTTGCCAAATCGAATTTATTGAAGCACGTCAAAAAATAACCGATCTTCAGAATCGAGGATCCTTGATAAAGGAATCGGAAGCAAAGAGGGATCTGCCCAACGCCACTAAGGATAAGATCCGATTCCTTGAAACAAGTCGTCCTTCCATAGTAATGAAGATTGACAAACTGAAAGCTCGCAAAGTAGAGCTGGCGAACGAGCTCCGATTGGTTAGTCAACAACTCGAGGAAGAGGAAACAAGACTACAACAACTTCCATCCATTATCGAAGATCTCAACAACACCCTCAAGATCCAAGCATCTGAGGCCTTTAAGCTTCATAAAAGCATTTCAGCGCAGCAAGGTTCGATTGAGTCCTACCAGCGCACCATCGATGAGATAGATCAGATCCGCCAGCGGGCATTGAATGTAGTCCGATCCCTTCTGTAAATGCTTGTAATTTGGTGGTTGAATATTTATGGACTTGTAATGAATATCATTTCCTGTAGATTTGACCTCTGTTCTTTGTTTTCATCTATGCATGACTCCTCGATCGATTCTCCGATCCCTGCTATTAACCCGCATTGATGTCATAACTGATTCACAAGCTTTTTCAGACCCTCTGAATCGAGAGATTCAATACTGTCTCATAAATGCTCCCAACCAAAAGCCTCTATAAATACCTCACCATCTCCTCTTTACATACACCAACTCTTTGCGAAAAATGGCTCCCTTTCTACAGGTGAACAATTCTTTTTCAACTCGACCCATCACCTCTTTTCTCAATCTAATCTTCTTCTCAAATATTTCAGAGGCTTGACGAGATCATCACATCGCTCAAAGCTGGTAATCATCTTTCTGCATGAGACGAATACTTTCTTGAGAGTCATGCTGAAAAAATCAAAGAAAGACTTCCAGCAGGAATCATCTCCGTACTTCATTCAATCCATATCAACACCATGCCCCCCGGTGGAATTAACCAAGTTCGCCATCAGATCCAAGCTCTCCAACTCTCTCTCTCCCTTCTCGAAGAACAACTCGCTCACCTAGAATCAAGAAGAGACCTGATAATTGGCGCATAAAATCTGATAAACTCGACCCGCGTCTCAAGGGAAGGAACGATAAGACTCCTTCACGAACAGCAAGAGATTGTCGCCTCCTATGAGCAGCATGAGAATCACTGCAGGGCAATCGCGATAACCCAAGAATATTTAGATTCCCTGTAATTTTATTTTTATTTTTTTTGCACTAAGGGCGATGTTTATCACATCGGCCTTGTATCTTCCGATCTAGATCAAATCGGATCAGAACTTTCGAAGCGGTCAAGAATCCGATTCACTTGGCCTTACATGTATTTCCTTGTATCTTCCGATCAGTAATCAACTCATGAATCTACCCAAATACTAGGGTAATAATTTTTCAAATATTTCCCATTCAAAGCCCTTGTAAATATTTCTCCCTCAAGCGTTTTCAAGATATATGCATTACCCGACGCACATCGATGAATTCGATACGGCCCTTCCCAAGTTGGAGACCATTTTCCGAATTTAAAATTTTTTGATCCGATTGACAACACTAGTTTCCAAATGAGATCTCCTTCAACAAAACTCTTAATTTTTACCTTTTTATCGTACCCTCGAGCCACACGTGCTTTATCTTTTTCGATATTACTTAATGCTCTTAATCGATGACTAGCCAAATCTTCTAATTCTTCTTTCATCAAAATAGCATAATTTTCAGCTGCTAATTCATCTTGAAGGTCGATACGCCGAGATCCAGTTTTAATTTCCCAAGGCAAAACGGCATCATGACCATAAACCAACTGATAAGGAGATAATTTTGTAGCACCATGACATGCCATCCGATATGCCCTTAAAGATTCACTTAACATAACATGCCACCTCTTAGGATTCTCTTCAATTTTTCTTTTTATCAACTTGATTATCCCCTTATTTGAAGATTCGGCTTGACCATTGGCTTGAGCATAATAAGGAGACGAATTCAATAACTTAATCCCCATGTTTGATGCGAAGTCTTCAAATTCTCCAGAGATAAACATAGTTCCCTGATCAGTAGTTATAGTCCGTGGAATACCAAATCGGTAGATGATATGTTCTTTAACGAACTCAATCATATCAACCAATGTCACATTCTTCAGAGGTATAGCTTCAACCCATTTAGTAAAGTAATCGGTTGCCACCACTATAAACATATGATTTTTACTAGACGGCGGATTAATTTGTCCGATCAAATCAATTCCCCATCCCCTAAAAGGCCATGGCTTAATAATCGGATTCAAAGCCGAAGCTGGAGCTCTCTGAACATTACCAAACTTTTGACAACCTTAGCAACCTTTATAATATCGAAAGCAATCTTCGAGAATAGTCGGCCAAAAATATCCGTTTTGTCGAATCATCCACTTCATCTTAAAAGCCGACTGATGTTCCCCACAAACTCCTTCGTGAATCTCGCCCATCAACACCTTAGCCTCTTCAGAACCAACACATTTGAGTAATACTCCATCAAGAGTTCGATAGTATAACTTGTCATCCATCAAAACATATTTAATTGCTTGCAACCTTATTCTCCTATCGGTTCTTTTAGACGGGTCCTTCAAATAATCAAACACTTCCTTTCTCCAATCATCATTAGCAAAACCTGATTGTAAAATGTCTTGAATCGGTCGATACCCTGAAGCACTCTGAGCCAATCGATTAGCCTCATGATTATGAAGTTTTGGGATATGTTCAATTGTTACCATCTTAAATTCTTTCAATAATTGGAGACACTCATCGCGATATCCTAAAAGAATATCATCATTGCATTCATACTCCTTAGATAATTGTTTCACAACTAACATCGAATCTCCAAATATTTCAACAGCATCAGCCTTAACCTCTCGTAATAGTTGTAAACCTTTAAGAACTGCCCGATACTCAGCTTGATTATTAGTGGCAGTCTTCTCAATCGGTATCGCAAAGTCGAAACTTGCCCCCGGGGTGAGATAAGCACCACTCCGATACCAGATCCAACTCCGCAAGCCGATCCATCAAAGAGAAGTGACCAAGGAACTGGTTCTACCATGACTTCATCCGATCCACAATGTTGAGCAACAAAATCAGCCAATACTTGTCCCTTAATAGCTTTAGCAGATTCATATCTCAAATCAAATTCTGAAAGGGCTAAGATCCATTTACCGATTCTTCCATTCAAAATCGGCGAAGATAACATATATCGGACCACATCATCTTTGCTTACAACAATGCACTCAGCTGACAATAAATAATGCCTCAATTTGGTACAAGAGAAATACAAGCATAAGCATAATTTTTCAACGGGAGAATATCTTGTTTCAGCATCCAATAACCTTCTACTCACAAAATAAACAACCCCTTCTTTTCCTTCGAATTCTTGAACAAGAGAAGATCCGATTGCAGTTTCATTAGCCGATAAATATAATTTAAATGGCTTACCTTTCTGTGGAGGAACTAAAATCGAAGGAGAAGTCAAATACCCTTTAATTTTATCTAGAGCTTCTTGTTGCTCCTTTCCCCATACAAACTCTTGATCGGTCTTTAATTTTAACAATGGAGTAAACGACTTAATCTTGCCAGACAGATTAGATATGAATCTTCTGATGAAATTGATTTTTCTGATCAATGACTGAAGTTCTTTCTTATTTTCAGGGGCAACCACTTTATTAATTGAACTGATACTCTTCTGGCTAATTTTGATTCCCCTTTCATGAACCATAAATCCCAAAAACTGTCCAGCCTATACTCTAATAGCACACTTGAGTGGATTCATCTTGAGACCATGTTTCCTTGTACACTCTAATGTGCATCGTAAATCGGTTAAATGATCATCATAACTCTCCGATTTAACCACCACATCATCAATGTATATTTCAACAATTTTTCCAATAATCTCATGAAAAATATAATTCTTGGCCCTTTGATAGGTAGCACCAACATTTTTAAGTCCAAAAGTCATCACGACCCACTCATATAATCCGATGTGAGCAGGGCATCGGAACGCAGTTTTATGAATATCTTCAACTGCCATTAAGATTTGATTATATCCAGTGTTTCCATCCATGATACTAATAACTTTACGTCCTGCTGCCGCATCAACTTGCACATCGGCGATCGCATCGGATATCCATCCATCGGAGTCGCTTTATTAAGATCCCTAAAATCAATGCAAACTCGAAGCTTTCCTTTTTTCTTATAAACAGGAACGATATTTGAAATCCACTCGGCATACCGGCATTGCCTAGTAAACTTAGCACCTATGAGCCGAGTAATTTCCACCTTAATATCATCTAAAATTTTAGGATCACAATGACGAGACGGCTGTTGATACGGCCGAAACCCTTGTTTGATCGGTAACCGATGTTCAACAACTGATCGGTCTAATCCAGGCATCTCAAAATAATCCCAAGCAAAACAATCTTTATATTCTCTCAGTAAAGTTATCAATTTAGCTTTAAACTCAGGATCTAACTTAGCACTTACATACGTCGGCCTAGGCTGGCTACCATCTCCTAAATCGATTTCTTCTAATTTATCAGCCGACGTAAACCCATAGCCTAGTTTTCCATCATCTTCCACATCCATTAAGACAATTCTTCAGGACCGACTGCTTGGATCGGTTGTAGACAAAAATCAGACATCTTGAGGAAGTCGAGAGCAATAGCCTGTCCCGATATACAAGTCACCTCATAGCTCCAAGGACACACTTCACCTGTCGCAATATTAAATGGAGCATCGGCTTTCACCACCTCTACCGAATCTCCAACCCATGGAATTACACATTGATGCATTGTAGATGGAATACAACAATTAGCATGAATCCAATCCCGTCCTAGGAGCATGTTGTAAGAGCTTTTGCCATTGATGATAAAGAAAGTAGTAGGCAAAGTCTTACTTCCGATCGTCAAATCAACACAAAGTGCCCCCCGAGTTGGAGAAGTCTTCCCTTCAAAATCTCTGAGCATCAGATTAGTTTTCATCAAATCAGATTCACCCTTACTGAGTTTTCTCAACACGTCATATGGCATAAGATTAACAGTAGCACCACCATCGACAAACATTCTAGTCATCGGAGTTCCGTTAATATATCCCTTTAAAAATAAAGGCTTTAAATGCTGTCGGTCCTCTTCATCTGGCTTCACAAAAGTAGCAGTTGCCGGATCGAACGTCAATTGAGCAACTCCTTCTTCAACATCCGATTCTATGACTTCATCGGATGCCATAAATTCTCTTAGCAAAATAAATGCCATAAGTACATCTGCAACTGGAGCATCGTTCGGATTTTGATCTTGAGCCTTTACACGCCAAACTTGATTCCGGCTGCCCTTGTTATTATTACGACGTTGTTCTTCCAGCTCGATTTGCCTCAACCTCTGAACACGTCTCTTCTGCGATTTGGTCAAACCCTCAGGACACCATTGGGGTTGTGGTTCTTTGAATCGGTGAAACAGCTGTCGTCCATGAACCGATTCCCTTTCAGGATCCCTTTACATGATCTCATCATCAGGGACACGATCATTAGCCATATCTTCAATTTCTTGGCTCATACATGGCTTCTTTCCTAATCGATCCCTTATATTGACCCTATGGCCAAGCCTTTCATGAACAGAAACATGCTGATTCGTATCTCCTTGTCGATCCCTATCATCAAACCGTCGATCTCTGAACATTGATCGATCCTGATTTCCCTGGTTTCGGTTATACAACCGATTAGATTTCTCT
Organism: Urochloa ruziziensis; assembly: GCA_015476505.1. NCBI lineage: Eukaryota > Viridiplantae > Streptophyta > Magnoliopsida > Poales > Poaceae > Urochloa > Urochloa ruziziensis. The sequence continues at coordinate 14,199 of WEIB01000725.1, forward strand.
TCGATGCATGGCCTTTTATTTGGCCGAGTGTTCCAGCCTTGCCCATTGCACTCTGGACAATTTTCAGGAGTTGGTAATTTAATTCCTTCCTCCCAGCAATAGATAAAGAAGGGACATCTCCAATGATCAGCATTGCTTTGTCTCGTTTCCTCTTTAAATCGAATCCGTTCATTCTCCCTTCGGAACTTACTGATCAATCCTTGAGAAGTAACACGCCTTTCTTGACTCCTAGAACTTCTAGATTCCTCTGATCTTCCCTTTCCCTTCAGATCGGTTATAGAAACCTGAACTTTAGGATCAACGACCCTTTTTCTCTAGCCAGTTGCAAAGTGAGCATTTTCTTAGGAACAACCTCTTCTCTGGATACCTCTACCATTTTGATGGGAAAAGGATGTTGATCAATTTTCATCGGCTTTGTAGGCTTCTTAGGCAATTCAAACTTGATCTTTCCTTGCTCAATAGCCGATTGTAACTGTTGACGGAATACTTTGCAACCATTTGTATTATGAGAAATAGCGTTATGGAACTTGCAGTAAACCATCTTTTTTAACTCTTCTTCTGAAGGAATCCTATGATAAGCGGACAACTTGAGCAATCCTTCTTTGAAAAGCATATCAAAAATTTTATCGCCCTTTGTAATATCAAAGCCGAACTTTTCACGCTCCTTTTTTAGCAAAAGGGACTGAAATCAGTTTTTTATTCTTAACCCACTCAGCAAGACCGATTTCTTCCCCTTCATCAGATTCAGAATCAGAACCATAGCTTGCATAGTTGACCCTTTTCTGAAAATTTCTTCTCGGCTCATACGGCCGATTTTCATGCCCAGACATCCTCTTCACAATCTGGTTTATACTTTTGAACTCCTGATTAGCAAACTTCTCTTTCAAGTACGGCAACAATCCATCGAAAGCTACCTCAACCAATTGTTTGTCAGTCAACATCAAGCTAAAACATTTATTTCTGACATCTCTGAATCGAGCGATAAATTTAGAAACTGATTCATCATTCCTTTGCTTCATGTTGGTCAAATTAGAAAGTTTCTTCTCATGAACTCCAGCAAAGAAGTATTGATGAAATTGCCTTTCCAAATCGGACCATGTGACCACAAAATTAGGCGACAACGTCACGAACCAGTTAAAAGCTGAGCCAGACAAAGAACTTGAAAACAATTGGACCCTTAATGCATCAACGTTAGCAGCTTCTCCACATTGCATAAGAAATCGGCTAACATGTTCAACAGTTGACACATCATCTTGACCAGTAAACTTTGTAAACTTAGGGATCCGATATCGATGAGGATAGGACATCATGTCATAATGCGCATGATAAGGAGGACGATACATGACATTCTGCACCTTTGGCTTTAAGCCGAACAGATTCTGAATCACGTCGGCTATTTGAGATGACCAATCAATCTGTTTTTGAGGAGATTGTTCTGCAGGTTGATCATCCATTGACAATTTGACCCTCTTGATTGAAAGTTGGTTGGTGTTGTTGGGCCTGGAGGCGCCATTGGAACAGGCGGCGCGGGAGGAGCAGGAGGCACATAAAGAGCAGAAGGCGCATAAGTTTGAATCGGCTGAGAAGCTGATATACTTGTCTGACCATGCGGCACCATCTGTCCATACTGCTGACTATCGAACGGAGAAAAGCTGGCTGGTACTCGAATTTGCTGTATGGTTCTGTGATTACCATTTACAAGAGACCAAGTTTATCCATCGCTATGTTTGACCCAAGCAGCACCTTCTCCTGACGCGACATTTTCTTCTTCTTTCTTCTTTCCAAAATCAGGCAGCATGCCCCAACCTGTCCGTGGATTATACGTACTAGTTGTCAAACCTTTAGAAGTTGTCTGATGTGAAGTATGTATATCTGCCATATTAGAAACTGATTGTCCTGATGAATCAACAGGCATGGTATTTGCAGTAGTTACTCCAATCGGCTGATTGTTCGATTGGTTCTGAGAAGATGTAGCATTAGCAGAAGAAGACTCTGGAACTGCTGACGACGTAGTTGTAGCTGGAACTGATGCACTGATATTGGGTGTTGTACGTGGAACCGGTGTAAAAGCTCCTGCTACAGCACTATATGCAAACGGAACAGATCCGAATACTGGAGTAGCGGGAGATCCATAAAAAGGGGGAATACCATAGTAAGGATATGGAGCATGATATGCTGGACCTCTGAATCCCGCCAGTGTTGGATCTTCACGCAGTTCAGCCAATACAGCATTACGAACCGTATTTGTCAATACAGGTGATTGGTTAATAAAAGCATGATGAATAGAATTGTCAACCATCTCCTGAAGCTTCCCTGATAATTCAGCAATAGTGATTGTACGTCGAAGAGGAAGTGGAGCTTTCTTAATGGCTTCCCCTCGTTTAGTAGAACTAAACGATTTGAGACACTCATTACGGTACTCCTGTTGATGAAGATCAAATTCCTTTCTCTGCTCTTCATTCAGATCATCATATGTTACATTAATAATATTTTCATCATGAAGATCAGAGTTATTGTGCTCCTTAGGATCAATTGGCTTCTTCGGAGGCATCGTGAATCTTCTCTTCGGGTCCCACCGAGCGTGCCAAAAGTATGTTGACGCAAAAATCGGGCGGTGACAGATGCGCTAACACACGAACGAAGGCGTGGCCTTGAAATCCAGGGCGTGCCAGTCAATCTGACCTGTTGATTGACAAGGATAAAATCGGATGTTAAGAAACAGCTGAAGAGCCGATTCCGATGTATAGTGAAACAGCACGGGGAGCCGATTCCGATAATCAATCAGCTGAAAGCCGATTGACAACTAAGCAGTAAAAGACAACCATAAAGTAATCTGAAACAGCTTAGTAAGACAGCACTTAGAATTAAACTAATCAACTATTAGATGGATTTCAGGATTAATGCTTTAACCGAGCCGATTAGATAAAACTCTAAGCTGGATAAGTGGTGATAAGAGCTAAAACAACAAGAATAAACTTGAAGATCTAGCAAGTATCGTTAACTGTCGAATAAATCTAAACGAAGCAACAGCGATGCGCCCGATGCTAAAGCTTAGATATCACTCAGTAGAAGCGGAACTCACGAGCAAGCCTTGGAGATCTGGATCGCCTTGACTAGCTCAGGAGAACTCGTGAAAGAGAAAAAACTTGACGAAGTAGCCGACTTGTAAGTAAATTGCAAAAAGTAGATGCAAGTAGTAAAAGTTTGTGTATTGATGTGTTCGTCCCCTCTTCACGACCCTCAGGGTTTATATTTATACCCTGGAATTACAGCTCCTAGTCGATCACGACATAAACAAACTTGACGCAAAAGAAAGAAACTACCTTAACTAACACTCTAAATAACAATAAAAAGGCTAGCCCATTATGGCCCACTTCAGCCCAAAGCTCACGACGCCTACAACCCACTTTTCTGAAGTCTTGAGTCCAATACTGACTCTTCTTATGGAAACAAATCTGATCCAAACATCACCTTCAATTTTAACTCCATCTTCATTGAAATTCCTTCAAGGCGCCGGCTATGACACGTGTCAAAAAACGTCGTCAACAGTTAGTTAACTTCTATATACAGTTTTTCTAGAAAGGGACACTACTGCAGAAACCATCAACCTAAACGGCCCCAAAACCTCATCCGCAGTGGTTATTTCACCACTTTCCTTTTTCCGATTAGAATAAGAGGGTCATCCGAAGCGGTTATTTTCGGACCGCTTCGTTTGACAAGTTATTCTAACCGGCTCAATGCGCGCCGGTTTGAATGACTAAAAGTAGGAATTTGCAAATAAAAATGAAAAAATATTTTTTCGTTACCTAGGAGGCCACCCCGAGCTATGGTCACGGTCACAAGTAACGCGTAGTTCATGCGAAATACGCGTGCGTGTTGTGGGGACCATCCTTCAGATGTCCTTTAATCACCTGTATCAGTCCCTGGATCAGTACGCTGATATAGATTTTACAGAGGGTTAGAATCTGAAGCAATAAAAGCACAGCAAATAAAGAATGACTACCTTCGCCTTAGCGGAGAGTGGCATTATGACCCATTCCATGGAGAGAATGGACCGAGGTGCCCTACATGTCCATGAACCTGTAACAATTGGAAGCAAGGCTGAGTACACCTATGATTGGTACTCAGCAAGCCTGGAGTAAAGAATTATAATGCATGCAAGGGAGTGAGGTGTAAGGATCATACTTGGTCGGAAATGTAAAGTTATGGTTGTAAACAGGGGGTGGGAACGGAGGATTAAATAGTTGTTTGGCCCTAGAGGGGAATTCTCATCCTTGCCAGTCCCATAGTTTAGTTCTATCCCAGAGACCGTCAGGGTCCTCCTGGGCCGGCTTATGCCTCGCTCTTCTGGGCCTCCGACCGTCTCACCATCTCATATTTTATCAACAGGTGAATTCTAATCAACAGGGGCTTTGACTAATGGGCTCATGACCGTGAGCCACGGCTATCCGGATAAGTTGATTACTCTGCAGAGCTTGTAGCCTATGCCATACGGTCGGTCAGCCCATACCCCCGCGGAGGGCGGTGCTGACCTACGAGACCCTCACCCGCCGATGTCTATCTCTAAACAACATTCCCTAGGTCCATCCACAGATAGTATTGGGGGCTAAGCAGGCGCTACTAATCATCGGCCTCGCGGATATCGACCCGAGTATGAGCTCGTAAATCAGGGTCGTTGGCCCTCAGGGTCTCTGACCCTGTACTCTAGTCAACTCGTGCCGCCCAGTCCCAGCCCTCTGTCTGGGGCTGTCTCCAGTATATCCGTTTCCCATGGCAACCGAACGCGACCAGGCACCGTTAGCTACTCGGTCTCTGCCTCAGTCGGCCTCTGTAACAATCATGCGACCCCTTGGGATGGATTTGCTAGGATCTGCCAGCGGGGTGTGGATCAAAGCCTCATATGAATAGGTATTCTCGAAGGCCATACCTTTTTGGCCCGTACGGTGGTACTAGCATTAGAAAGACTCTCCCATGAACCGGCCTTATGCGACCAGAGTAAGCCTTTGGGACAGGGTCCTCTGCCGAGGCTACCTCCCTTACTCGCAAGTCCATCCTTACGGGGTTCTTATTAGTTGGTTCATTTTATATTAAATTCCAACATTCACTCTTATCTCTCAGGAGCTTTTCCATGAAAAACTATAAATGTGAAGAATTCCTAAGAAATCTATTTCTAAATAACTCTCGGTCATCGACAGGTCTTGACCGGGGTTATTAATGGGTTGTTTGGCTAGAAATGGTTCTAAATCAAGGTGAAGGTGAAATATAGAGGGTTTCCCCTAGGATTTAATAAATATGCAGTCCATATTATTAACTTGGTTGATTTTATTATGCGCAGGAACTGGGACTGGCTTGACCAAGGAGGTGGTTGCCAGGACTTGCCTTCAGGGACGGTATTTGGACGTCCGCTAACGTGTACGTACGCTTGATGCTGACCAGGCGTGGCTTCTGGGCCTTCTGGAGCTTCGGCATCTTGATCGGGACCTGGTCACGCCATCGACCTATCGATCAATAAACATGGAAAATAACATTTAGTATAACAGTACATCAAACAACTCCTATAGAATGGAAATAAAGGATAAAAGGAGTTACTGGGGTTATCGGAAAATAATTCATTAATTACAGTAATAATGGATTCACAGGAATGGAATTCCTAGGAAATTGATAAGTAATTTCCTCAGAGATGATCGAACGGTCGGGGAGTTATATGGATTTCTAAGAGATAATCCCCAGATGACGGTGGCTTCTAAGAAGGGCTTGGAGTAGTGGGTTTGGGGATTACTGGACAGCTAAGCAATAATCCCAGAATAATTAGTGGATGATTATATTAATTATTAAGAAATAAGTTTCTAAATAATTAATGGGATGTAATGGAATTGGGTAGCACAACGGCAAGGGTTTTACCAAAACCCAGGGTTTTGATCGGGCGGCGAAACGGCGTCCGAGGGGATCTAGACGGGGCTTCGGCGGGGCATTAGGATAGAGCGATTGGGATTTGAAGCTAGGGTATAAATCCTAGGGCAACAAGCATATGAAAATGCTTAGAATAATCCCTAGTATCTATACCTATACTAATCACAGACTCTCTAGAAAATCTCACCTTAATTGGAGGAAAATAACGAAAAAGAAAAATTTCTAGCCGTCTATTTACCTTGGAGCCAAATTTCATCGGTTGAGATTAGAAAAAGAAAGGTTTGTTCAAAATTACCCACCGTGCCATTGTTTAATGCATGCCAAAATTAGTAACCCAAAGACTTCTGCGTAAGTAGAGTTGTAAATTGAATCCAACGTTTCTAAGAGTTGCACGCACGGCTGAAATTCATATGCCAATTCCTATTACAGAACCGGCTTCTTTCCTTGCTAAGTTAACAAAGACTCCCAATGTGGCCACGTATATTTTTACTACCAATTAACGAAAGTTGCCTGTTTCCGTCCAGAAGTCCACCCAGAAAATATTTTGCCCCGTTTTGATCGATGAAGAGGGAACATGTGCATCCACGAAAAGGAAAAGTCCACGAGAATGGCAATAAGAGTTGAGAGCCCGTGTGGTGTCCTGTCTTTCACGTTGCAAATTAAAATGAACTACAGGGATCAAAGATCAGAATATTTCTTCTGTCTTTTTCTCCTCATCACGGCTCATGGGACATATAGTTATCTGCCCAAAAACCTGCTATAGCGAGGAGGACCAGGACAACTCGATGATGATCATGAAGAGCCATCAGGAAGGAGACCGTGCTGACGGCAATCATGGCAATCACGGAAGGAGGTCAAGATGATGGTGCAGTCGTAAGATCCAAACCCTAACGGAGGGGATCACCAGGAAAGTGGTGACATATCTGCCAAAGCCCGAAGGACTCTCTCCATCACCATGGACTATATATGGATGTTGCTGCTGTCCATGTGAAGGTTACGAGAATACCAGCATGGATAAATTCTGGAACCATTTTTCTTTGTTGAAAGACCAGCGAGATGTTCAATTAAAGTAGTGCTTTTAAAGTAGTATACTTGGTAGTCAGGTGGCTGAGCTCAGCTTATGAACTCGATTAGCTGGTGAACTGTGCACTTGAATTTTTTTCCTTCTGCAATTCTATCACTATAAGATTGTCAGGTTCAGCTGCTGGCGGTAAAGCTTTGTTATACCACAATAGTCATTCACCCACAAGTCCAATGTAGAGTAATTTGGATCAACTGAACTCTTGAATTGATGCTGGAGTGGGAGGCACCATTAAGTTATGACAATGTAGGCATAGATGCATAGTTGCCAACAAACAACTTGAATGTTAATCAGGCACATGTTTTAATATCAAACAAAAACACAATTATACATTCCCGTTTTGATGAATGAAAGTAAAAAAAGTAATGTAAAGTAAAAATCTGACTACCTCTTCAAAATGGTGAGCAGTTAGACATTCGTTTCCTATTTATTAAAGTTCTTCTGTTTTTACCAAGAACTACTAAAAACTATTTCCTAGCCCGTGCGAATGCACGGGTTGACGACTAGTTTATGGAAATTTATAGGGATTTTATGGAGCTTTGGAATAGGATTGGCAATATTTAGGGTGCACTAGCGGGGGTTTTCTATAGGATGAGAGCTACTCTTTTGGGATTTGGGGCTAAGAAATATCCTAAAATGGTTTAGATGGCTCTAATAGGTTTAGAAATATTCCTAATATTTTTGGAGAAATTTGGGGAATTTTTGGAGTAAAGGAAGTGATTGAAATAGAATTTGGTGTACGGTTTGCCGGGTGTACCTAGCATTTTTCGGAGGGGGCTGGTGTCAGCGTGGGGTCCGGTTGTGCACTGTTCCGTGCGCCGCGTCCACGGGCCGGTGGACCACGCGCGGCGGGAGTGTGCGGCCCAGTGGATCACGTCCTCCCACCGGGGCACATGACGGTCGTCGGGCGGGACGACGGCAGCCGTTAGGCGGTGTCATGTGGGGCCCACACGGCAGCGGGTGAGAGAAGGGGACAGCGTTGGCGTGGGTGGACGGCGTCGGCGTGGGGCACGCATGGCAGTGGGCGAAGGCGGGGACGGCGCCGAGGTAACGGTCGACGACTGTTCTCTTCTTCTCCCCTCGCTCTCTGCTTCTTCTCAATGGCAGAGAGGAAGGGAGGGGAGAGGGCCGGCCGGATTTCGCCGGCGGCCGGTGCTCTGCCACTGAGCCGGGGTGAAGAAGCGGAGGAGTTCGGCAAGGCTTCGTCGGTGGAGAGTGGAGGGAACGAGGAGAGGTGGTGGGATGGGGCGGCGCGGCTGTGGCGGAGGAGGATGTGGCTCGAGCTCTTGAGCTCGATCTCGGCGATGTGGAGAAGGGAGGGGCTCGCCCCGCTATTTATAGGATTGGGCAACGCCAGTGGGGCTGCCACGTCGCGGGGGCGAATGATAAGGGTCGAGCGCGGCTCGACGCATGGCGCCGGCTGTGGGGGAGGATGACGGCAGCGGCGACCTTGAGGTTGGCCGGCGGGAGTGGTCGGCGCCGCACCACTGGTGCGGTGGCGCGTTGGGTGAGGGAACGTGTGGTGCTCGTGCCCCAAGGGCTGATCTTGGCCGGTGGAGGTGCATCGAGCGGTCGCGGCGGTGTTGCGGGTGTCCGGTGCAGGTTGGAGGTATGGGCGCTTGGCGAGGCGGCATTAATCGCCGGAGAGGGGAGGGAGGTGACGTCCGCGGTGGCGTACGTCGGCGCGCGGCGGCGCGGGGCACGGCGTAGCGTGGTGCTGTGCGGCGCGGCGCGACGCGCTGCGAGCATGCGGCGCGGTGGTGCGGAAGGGCACAGCGCTGCGTGGCACGGGCACACGGCACGACACGGCGCGTTGGGGCGCAGCGTGGCTTGCCGGCGGCGACGCGCAGTGGTGGCAGCCGGCCTGGGGAATAGCGGAGGCAGGGGAGAGCCCGTCAGCGACGGCGGGTGGTGGAGGGTGTGCGGCTTGGCGCAGCGCGGCGCGGCGCTGCGGTGACACAGCCGGGACGCATGCGGCGCGTGGAGCAGCTCGGCGTGGCAGCGTCAGTGGCAGCTCGGCGTGGCAGCGTCAGTGGCAGCTCGGCGTGGCAGCGGCGTGCGGCGTGCGGGGCGCATGGCGCTAGCGGTGGCTCAGCGTGGTGGCCTCGCGGCGGCGTGTGAGTGGCCAGTAGCGCACTTGCTGGCGTATCCCGGCAGCAGCTCTCGGAGAAGAGGAGGAAGAGGTTGGGCGCGTAGTGGTGGTGGTGCCGCTACGGGGTGGTGAGGTGCGGCCGGCGGCTTGCTGTGCCCGGGCAACGCCGATGGCAGCGCGTGTGGCAGCGGTGACGCGCGGCGGTGTTGGAGTTGGGGGAATGGAAGGCGGCCGTGCGGCGGCGGGTGTGCGATGCGGACCAGCGGTGAAGCTGTGCCAGTGGAGACGTCTGCGGTGGCGGTGGCGCCAGCGGACTGGTGACGCCGGGGGAATCTCCCCGGCGGCGGCGGCGCCAAGCAGAGGAGGGAGCAGGGGAGGAGAGAAGGGTGTGACGTCAGAGCGACGTCACCCCAGACGGGGCGTGGGCCGCGCGGAGTGGAGCGGGCTGGAGGGGAAGGGAGGAGGAGTGGGCCGTGGGCTGACCGGAGGAGGGGAGATGGTGACCGATGGGAGGAATTGGGGGGTGGAAAACGGACTTGGGTGACGGGCCGCAAGGAAGAGTTGGGCTGGAAACGGGTTTGGCCCAGTTACCCTTTAGGACACTTTTCCTATTTATTTGGATAAGGAATTGAGTTTAAATTTGAATGAGGATTCAAATTTAAATGGAGTTTGAGTGTGAGGCTTGAGATGAATATTGACTTGGGGATTTTGGAAGGATTGGAGATAGGAAATTAATATTTAAGTTGGACTTAAATATTAATCCCAAGAATTGGAAAGGGAAGTTTCTAAACATACAAGTGCAACACATATGTTTAATTAAATGCATGTTTTTATTTAGGAAATACATTTTGGAATATTGTTAGAAGAGAAGTTAAGTTAAATTAAAGAAAAATTTTATAATGCCTATATTTCTAAATGCCCTAAAAGTAGGGTGTTACACGTGTGGTGCCCACCCTTCGAACTCACGACCTCCTGCCTTACGTGAGCCTTCCTTACCATCTCACCTAGACGTCGTTCCTACACGCATGAGGGAGTTCTATCCCTTTTGACCCTTGTTGCCTGAAGCTTAGTTCTATTATTTGAGCATCTAAACGGCTTTACTCGAAAAACTTTCAACTACAAAGTTGTAGATCTCATCAAAACGTACAATTTTTGTATAAACCTTCTCTTCATCTGAGACCATATGCAAAAGTTACAAATTTTATAATACAATCTGAAATTCGAGTTACAAGAGAGGGAATGAGAATGAGAACTGTTTTGAGCATCTAAACGATGTCAAATCAAAAAACTTTCAACTATAAACTTGTAGATCTCGTTGAAACTTACAAATTTTGTATAAAGCTTTTGTCCATCAGAGACCATAAGCAAAAGTTACAAAATTTAGAATACAATCTGAAATTCAAGTTATAAGAACGGAAAAGAGGACGGGAACTGTTTTGGGCATCTAAACGATGTCAAATAAAAAACTTTCAACTACAAAGTTGTAGATCTCGTCGAAACATACAGATTTAATATAAAACTTCTCTCCATCCGAGACCGTTTGCAAAAGCTATGAATTTTTGAAGCAAAATAGTTCATGGTGACTAGTTATTGGAAGCGGCGCGACTAGAGCCGGTTAGAATAACTAGTTATTGGAAGCGGTACGAATAGAACCGGTTAGAATAAGTGTTATATTAGAATAACTAGTTATTGGAAGCGGCGTAGTTTGAGCAGCTTAGGATAAATATTCGAAACGGAAATACTGTAGCGTTATCTACTCCTACCGCTTCGAATGACTTAAGCAGGGGCATTTTGGACCGGTTCGTATGAGCCGATTAGGATAGTGGTTTTTCCAGTAGTGAAGAGGCAATTCTGCATGATCAAGTGCATACCTATAGCAAAGAAAATTCATGTATTCCATGTTGAATTAAATGCATATCATCCAGTAACATCTCAGGGGCAAGGATTGTATTGTTGCAAGCAGGCAAGGAGGGTATGGCCATCACTTCTTTTACAGATCCAAATATTTTGGCCGGCCGCTCAACGAAACCTGGTGTGGAACAGTTTGTCTTCCAACGCCATTGACTTACCCATGATCCGAATGTTTCTGTGTCCCTTCTTTGTGATTGGTCAGACTAGTTTCTAGTGTTATTTCTCATAGTATATTGATACAATCAAGAGAAAACACTTGCTGCATGAAAGAGCATCTGAATAGCATCCAACAGACCTAGGTTCGACTCCTTATGGAAGCAAATTAAACGTATCTGGAATAAAAAATTGTGCCAAAAAAATAGGTTGAGTTTTCCTCTACTGACTTCGGTCAAAAAGCACTTGTTGCATGGTTTATTCATTTGAGAAAATAAATATTCAGTGAGAATATTTTGTGCCAGTGCCGTGAAAGATTGGGACAAATATAGAGGCATCACCGGCTCGTCCTCGTCATATAACATGGGATGGAACCGATGCACGTCCAAACCATTTCTTACCATAAACCATGTCCGGACAAGGGTTAAAAAATGCCCAGAGGAAAACCAGGTGTAGTGCTTTTGTTCCAAAACCTCCGTCCTAGTGTTGATCCGATGCCCGAATCTATCAGGTGAATGATGGTCAAGATTAATCTAAAAAGGAGAGCATGTGCCCATATACAGGAAGGTTACGTATCTATGCTATAAAGGACGACAAAATTTTCGTACCAAATTTTACAGGTTACTCTTGTCCCTCCAACACCGTCGGATCTTATGATGATGATCAGACGCTCTAAATTAATCTAAAGAGTCTATGTTGACTACATCACTCCTACACCGTCGGATTTTATGTTGATCGAATGCTCTAGATTAATCTAAAGAGTCCATGTTAACTGCATCACTAATTTTGTAATTTTTTAAAACATGTGCCTGTGGCACGTGCCCTTTTGCTAGTCTTCTATCTATACTAAAAAGAGCAAAAGAATTTCGATGGTCAATCGTCAAAAGACACATTGATCCGACAGGTGGACCCACGGGAGCAGTCAGGACTCTTTCTGATGCTACACGTCAGCCCCTAGGACTCTTTCTCACACTATATTGGTCATGTATGTGAGCAGTCAAGACTCCTTTTCATGCTACACGTTAGCCCTAGGACTGTTTCTCATGCTATATTTTTTTTAAAACACGTGCCTGCGCACGTGCCTTTGTGTTAGTTCTAAAAAAATACAGAAAGGTTACGTAAGCAAGGAGACTTGGTACTCGTACCACATGGAGTCCAGAAGCTCTGATGGATTCATCGGATCGATCAAACAAGAGGAGGTGATTAGAATAAAACTTTGGTCGGTATTGGTCGGTATATGCAATTATTTTATTTGATTAATGCAGCTGGTTCATGCACATGCGTATGGAGTGATTATGCCAAACTCTGCATAGTCCTTTTTTGCAAGGTAGAGCCAAGATGCAATTGCAGTATGGATCCAATAAGGAATCTGGCGTCAGTAGAGAGTTTTGGTCCAACGTGACTCTGCAATTGGAGTCCGTATATCTTTAACGGTGTTGTAAAACAACCGGACTTTTCAAGAAGGAAAGGAGGACTAGAAGTCCTAGTCCTTATCCGGTTGCTTGTGGGCTCTTACCATAATCTCTAGCCTTAGTTCGGACTATATAATCGGAGGAGCACCCCCTATTGTAATACATCGATTTGAGGAATAAAGAGAAGCTCCACCTATATATTGTCTCTTGTCTACTTTATACTTGTTCTTGTGTGCTTGTCGTGAGAGGCGTGAGAGGGAGAAGATCCAACCGTTGACGACGTGTTTTACAACACGTTATCAGCACGACCGCTCTTCGTCGACTACGCCGGAGGAGTCGCCATCAAGCTCGACGTCGGCGATCTCACCATCGCCCTCGCCGACGACTACTTCGACGACGTCGACTACATCAACGTGGTCAGCGAACGGATCTGCACTGACTCGCCATCAAGCAGGCATGTCTACGACAATGCCTAACGCCCTACGCGGTATGTATCTACTGATAACTGCCCTACGCGGCAAGTGGAGTAGATCAATTGGCACCAAACAATATAAGGTATGAATTGTTGAAATAAAGATAGTAGATTAGACTTGTGCTCCGCCTTTTGCGTTGAAATTTTAATCTACTATCTGAAGTCAGGATGGCTGGGGCAGACTAAATGTGCATTGTCGTGAAGCAAGAAGCAATCACATGGGTATCTAATCTATGTGCAAATTGGAGTATACGAGCATGAAGCTACATATGTATATATACTAGTATGCATGAAGTATACAGGATAAAGTAATACAACTTGATCCATAATCATTGCACGAAGCACACAAGGCCCTGAACGGTCTGCGCGATGACAATGCTAGCTTCCCGATGGCTTGCAGCCTAGATCACTGCCTGAAGATGTAACGCCACCGCTCGTAGTCATGTGTTGCTACCTGAAGCGGAGTCCTACACGTTACCGAGTCCCACATGCAGTCGAACTCGCCATGTCCTTGCTCAATTCGGCAGACTCGTCCGAAGTCGAGCACCCAAGGAGCCCAAAGCCAAGCCAGGTCTTCGCTGCATGTCTTGTAGACACCGCCACACCGGGGATCGATCGACGCGCATCTCGCAGATAAATACTACCGCGGTACCCTCCTGAAGTCGTTACCGCCGCCCGTGGCAATCATTCAATTCCACCGCATCCGTCTGCTAGCAGCTGTGACCGTAAACTTGCCGTCGCTGGAAGCACAAACGCCGCCCCGCCAGTAGTGCTCCTTCGCCGCCCCGAAGCAGCGACGCCATCATGCCATAGCTCGCAGCCGTCGCGCCGCCTCCGCGCCAAGGCCTAGAAGCTGCCGTGCCACCTCTCTGTTACGGCTAGCAGCCACCTGTGGCCTCCGACCCACGGCCAAGCAGCCGCCCGCCACACCGTTTCTCTACCGAGACTAGGAGACGTGCCCGGAAAGGAGACAGAAGGGAGCAAAGAGGAAGAGTAGAGGAGATCGGGTCAGACTTAGACCAGCTAGGCAGGCTGTGCGGGTCGGCGTGGGCCCCATGAGCGGCCCGAGAAAAAAAAATAGAATGGTTCATATTTTGGAGAAAACACTATGGCTTAATCCAATATCCGAGTACAGTACAACAAACTTGCAGTTTAACCTTTTAAAAAATGGGACTTTCTGAGTTTTCTGGTAGAAAACAAACGGACGGCAGATGAAGAAAATTAATGTTATTTATATTTATATAATTTTTTTACTGTTTTATAGCATATTTGTTACAATTGCGCATAAATTCAGTAAAATAGAGCCTTTAATCATAGAAACATGGTTTTAGGTATATGATCTCTCCAAGATTTGAAACCCCCTTTGAGGCTCATATTTGAACCTTTTCCAGCATGGTTAAAGGGTAAATAATTCTGAAAATTATAAATTTTGAATCATTAATCCCTGAAGTGGCTAAAATTTTACCTTTTATCATAGAAAATGGTTTTAGGACCTCTCTCAATCTTGAAGAACCTTAGACATGTTACACCCCAGAGAGTGTCATATTTATTAATTTTTTTTCCTAGCAGTGATAAATGTGGCATAATTTTTGCTAATTCTAGGAAAATAAAAAATATATTGAATAGATTAACCAACCTTAATTAATTTTGCACTTGTTTCATGCATTTAAACACATGAAGTGTGCTTGTTGCAATTGCATGAATAATGTAGAAAGTGACATGAAGTCCACTATTTCTAGAAGAAATTTTTATCATTGGTTTAAAGTATAGTAATGTATAATTTCAAGAAGAAATGCTATATAACTTTGAAAGTTATTTTGTCCATGTGAAACAACGTATTTTTCTTCCAACATGGCACTATGATTTTACAATAGCAGTAAATTCGTAAGTTGTATGCCAACTATTTGAGTTTATAAATAACATGAAGTTATACAAAATTTATGTGTTTTCTTGAAGAATCACATTATTTGCCATGTAGGTATTTTTGCAATTCAAGAAGAATACGCATAAACTCAATATAGAAAATATTTTTATGTGATGCATAAATTATAGAATTGGAAGGAAAATAAGATACATTCTTGAAGTGATGTTAGGATCAGGGGGAGATGCATTGGAACAAAGAAGTTTCATACTCACCCCTTAACCATACATAAATAGAATTTTCGCATTATTAATTATATTCATGAAGAATTTGGTTATGCTCACGAAGAGAGAACAATTACTTTTTGCTCCATACTAGAAGTTTAGCAAAATTTTAAGAATATTTCCCAGAATAGAAGGGCAAATTGAATATATTAGTGTTTCTTACCTCTGTATAGGTTTTTCTCACCTTATCATATGCCCACTTGCTTGTAGCAATTTTTACCTGAAGTAATAACTTTAATCTAATGAAATAAATAAAGAATTACATGCTGAATATTGTAAATAATTGCTTTGAATTGCCTATTTTATAATTATTTGAAACAGTTTTTCCACTAAAAGCCTCACATAGCCATGAATGTTACGGTTATTGTGCATTTCTACCATGAAGGTAGAACGAAAACTGAATTTTTATGAAGCACATTAACTAGTAATGTACATGCTTTTTAATTGAACTCAGAAGATTCAATCTAGTCTAGAAATTGTATATTACTCGATTATGTACTAAAATACATAAGCCGTGTAACTTGAAGTTTATTCAACCCAAGCCATATTATTGTACATTGAATAGTACAACTATGTGGATTTCAATCATTCTCTATATATACTAGCAGTATAATTTAATTCTATGGTATATTTGAAATAACTCATAGATGATGCTTGAAGCATAACATCCCTGAAGTGCATCTATGATATGAAAAAGGGTAGAAAATAGGGTATTAGGGGCATGGATAAACTTGAAAAATCTAATAGGCATATCCCTAATCTTGTAGTATTGTTGGTTTAGAGCTGCATCCTGTTAGATTGATGGACAAACCAACGCGCAAGTTGGCCTGTAGCTGTGGTCATTATAATGACTAAGTCTGTAGCTCTGCGCATAGCCTTCGTAATCCATATATACCACTTGTCACTAAGAATGACTAGTTAATAGCTTTTCACACTAATG
>WEIB01000726.1:0-30948 GCA_015476505.1 Urochloa ruziziensis
CATCTACAACCAACCTTCTAAACATTTTGTAGAGAGGACCTTGAGGTGGTTGTATTCCTCGTGTGTGCTCTGGCACCAGACGTGGTTAACTTTGGAGAGGCAGTGAACGACATGGGTCTATGTATGACTTCAAGAATGAAACTTCCATGCTCATCCAAGAGATTATTTTCTTGGGACTCCAAAGTTAATGTTTTTACAATCTTCCATGGTCCATGGGTTCTCTATCTCAAGAGATTCATTGTGGAAGCTTAATGTTGCTTTTCGATCATGGGTCGGAAACAACTAGTAAGGGCCAGTGGGAAGAGGCTCAAACTCGTTCGACGGTGATGATGATCGTTCATCTTCACAAAGGTGAGGGGCTCTTCCGACTCGTAATCTTTGAGAGCGGAGACCGCAACCTCAAAGAGAACAAGCTTGGATGATGTGAACGGAGATACATACCATCACACTCTCAAATGAGGTTGGCTTGGAAGAGGCCTTGCCAAAGGATTTTTCAGCCAAGAGGTAGCGGTGTTGATGCGACTTCCCTAAGCCTTCCTCTAGGCACCATGAGATTTTGCAAAGTAGATCTTTTAGCGGGCAGCCTCGGAGTAGATCAAGATCGAGTATATCAAAGAGGTGAAAGTCGAAGCTTGCAATATCCCTCTTGTCTATCCATGATGGCATGCATATGCCAGCCCCATCGAATTCAAGAATTGTCGCGAAGGGGACAAACTCCTAACGGAGCTTGTTCGGATGGTTTTAGCGAGATACTGCCCAATAGAGCATACGCTAGGTGCCATGGGCATCACATTAACGTCCTATGATGGGATTAAATGGGCTTCTACAGTTATCCTCTCACGGAACATGGAAGGATCGTAGAGGGATTACTAATCCAAATTCTTTGAGTAGCATCTTGCTCTATGCAACCATTCCTCCTTCATAGCCTCCATGAGATATGATTCGTTAGGAGGATCGGGAGGTAGAGGAGGCCTGTAGGCCTAACGGAAGGTTCTGTCAAAGAATTTTAGAGTGATGAATTTGGACAAAAAAGGGTGTTGGTTCAGGGAGAGTATCGGAGAGATGTGCTACGATTGGTGTGGATTCTTGTGATGCTTTCACATCTTCCGACACGGATGTCTCTTCTATGGCCTCCTCAGGAATTTCTTCCGGGAATTCATCATAGATCCCAGTGTAAGGGGTGTTCTCTAGAATTTTGTCTAGAATGGCCCTCCCCTCACTGGGTGTCAAATGAGTGAAGGATCCTCCCGAGGACGAATCTAGGAATTTGGCTGATTCAATTTCGAGACCTCTTCTAAAATGTATTAGAAGGATGGGTTCAGGGATCCCTAGATCAGGTCCCGTGGACATAAGATAGGTAAATCGAGCCCAAGCGGCCCCTAGTGATTCTCCTTCCCTTTGTTTGAAAGTGAGGGCCTCGATTCGAAGGTCAGCGACCTGAGATTCAGGGAAGAAGGTTAAGCAAAATTTATCTCGTAGTGTCTCCCAACTTCCCTTCACTCTCCCACGATAGCGATCACACCATATCTTCGCTCGACCCGTCAAAGAGAAGGGAAACACCTTCCATTTCAGAGTTTGTTGGGCCATCCCCGTAATCACGAGACATGAGCAAATTTGCTCAAATTCCCGTATGTGAACATAAGGATTCTCCCTTCAGCTCCAGAAAATGGATTCCATAGCCAGAGCTTTTTATGGGGTGAGACGATGGTGGTGGCTCCAGATCTTCAGCTTTTTGGAGCTGAGAATTATATAAGGTAGGAGTGGATTCATGATGGTAGGTGGATGGTATGTGGAAGAACTAGGTTCGGGATAAGAACAGCTACCGTTCCCCCGGCAACGGCGCCAGAAAGCTTGTTGGTATTTCTTATGACCTACAGATAAAGCCGCAAGGTACGGATACCGATGTAGCTTTCACCCGGGAGTATTCCAGGGATCGATTTCCACGGGGAACGAGAAGTGTACTAATCCTTTAATTAATTCGTCCGAAAGGGTAATATGGGGGATATGGATGACAACAAAAAGAAAAGAAGAGATAAAAAGGCTGAGGGTAGAGAGGGTACTTGTGTAGCAATACTGGATATTTCGATAAATGAAGCAAGTCAGACTTGTTCAAGAGAGTTCACTTCGGGCGCCTGAGACACCCACCACTCACAGAAAGGGATGAGAAGGGGAGTGGTACCGCCTACCCCTAAGTCCTACAGACCAGAACTAACGTGGTGGATTACATCGGCCGGACAGGGCTGTCACCACCTCCGGCTACCACAACTATTCCGTTGAACTGGGTGCAAACCAAGGTAACGACTAGTCTAGGCACCACGCCTATACTAATAGTTACTACTTACTTGAATTCAGAGCAAAGCACTCACTACTAAGTAGTGAACGAGGAACCAGAGAACAAGCTAGCAGACTGATGCTTAATAAATCAGAAGGAGGCCAGAGTTACCAGACAAGACCCAGATGTTACTCGAAGTTGAGCCGCATCCGTCCGAGGTACAAAGTGGAAGAGAAGCCGAAGCTCCGACTTCTCTCCCGGACTCTCACCTCACCTCTCTCCCTATTTTCTAAGTATGGAAGTGGTAGCACTTCTCCTCTATTTTGTTGTGTCTTGAGTGGGGGTGAAGGGCGCCTTTTATAGCCTCCCAAGCATGGAAGCCAGCGTAGATGTTAAGCCACATGCTTGCTTAGCTTCCACACGAAAGGGGAGGTGTAACAGGCCACAAATGTAGGCCGGCCGGCCTGATCTAGGCCGTTCGCCTGGGTCTGTCGCCATCTGGCACCGTCTTTCTTGTGGATGCTCCTGATGATGTCCTGATGATGGTTGTGGTGGCGTTCACCTCAAGCTTGACAGTTGGGGGCCGGCCGGCCTAGGGGAGGCCGTTCGGCCTGGCACTGGCCCCTCTCGGCCCTCCGTTGCACCGACTCGCTCACCAATGGTTGCATGTTGTCCCTTGAGGCGGTTTTGGTTGCGTTGAGTTGAAGTTGTCCGAGAATCCTAGGTAGGTGGACCTTCCAATCCATGGCCTAGGCCTTTCGGTCTTAACTTCATTTATTCTTGTCAATTCTTGCTTGGGGGTCCATTGGTGACTCCCTAGGGTCCTTGTGCAAAGTTTGGAGCATTTTGGGGACCATTGTAGGCCGGCCGGCCTTGTCCAGGCCGATCGGCCTAAGTCAGGCCGACCGGCCTAGCAGGTTTCGCCGACGATTTTCCCGGAGGCGTAACTTTCTCGTCCGGACTCCGAATTGGGTCATCCAAATATCCATTTCGATCATCTCGACAAGGCCTTCGCAATGGTGCATTCCAATGGTGCCACTTTTATATGTATTTTGCATGTTCTTATCATTGAATCCAGATGTGGCCTCCTGAAATCAACAATTCACCAAAGCTAGTGGAAATAGTTAGAATTTAACCTCTATGTCTAGTTTGGTGTTTGTTTCATGCCAGGGTTGACGGCCAATAATGGCATATAACGGCTGTCAACACAGACAAAGCACGGAACACGTAGTCAACAGCTCTAGCGTTTGCCTCAAACTTATCCTTTGAATCCTGGGCATCTTAGTTGGTGGGATTGACATAGTTTTCATCTTTGGTCACATCCCACAACAACTTTCCTTTGCCTCGCAAGAAAGCGCCCATACGCGCGACCCAGTTCTTGCCAAGATCACGTAGCTACTGTGAGGCTACTGACCCTAGGAACAAGATCACACAGCGGAACACGAATCGAACAAACCCAACAAGAATCGAACGAAGACCACACGAATCAGCAACTCTTAGCCAGGGGCGGTCGCACCTCTCTCCAGGGGCGGTTGCACCGCCCTTGCCTGGCCCTTCAGCCAGGGGCGGTCACACCGGTATCCAAGGGCGGTCGCACCGGTCTTGCCAGACAGCATGGGAAAAAGGTCAACTCGAGAACGGATCTCCCAAACGGCTTGGAGTCTTGAGATGAAACTTTGGGTAGATGATATACACCTCAAGGAGAGGCTATGCCCCAAAAATCTCGGCCTCTAACACTCTAGAACTCCAGGAATTTCAAATCTAGCGAAGAACACACCCTCCACAAATTCATCCCGAAAACTTCAAATCTAAACCGATTCCCGACGTTTGGGGGCAAGGGATCACCAAGAAAAGAGGCACAAGGCACTCATGCGTGATTCCCCTAAAGAAATCCGAGAGAAAACGGGCTAGAAAGTGAAGAACGAAAATCCCCCAAAAATGGCCTGAAAATACCTCCGAAAATGGGAAAAAGAAAACGAGCTCGGGAATTCAAATCATGGCACAAAGATAAGGAGATTAAGCTCAATCAAACAACCATGAATTCACCTATACAAACTATGAATGATTCAAAATAGTTCTAGGTGGAGAGCATGAAGGGGAAGGGAAACTAAACAGGCCAAATGAAAATAACTAGAGAGATAACAGCCTCAACAGAACGCAACCGTTACCAACCTCAGTAGAGCATCAGGACCGTCCCTGTGACAGGCGGTGCCACTTGGCACCAAAGCCGGGCCGACCAGCCTGAGGGAGGCCGATCGGCCTCCCCTTGTGCCGCCACATGCCCCCTCTGCGTGAAGCTTAAGCAAGTGCTTAGCTTGCTAATGACGCCAAGCTTCGCCCCTGAAGACTATAAAAGGAGAGCTCATCCACCTTAGGAGACACACACCACACTTCTCAAGTTTATAGTTGAAGGGAGCTCTTGTATCTTTTCCATTTCTTAGATTTGGATTAGAGTTGGGTGTAGATTCAAGTCGAGCTTAGCTCGGATCTTCGGAGTCTTCGGAGTTCTGGTAAAGCTCTTGTATCCTTTTCTTCATTTGAAGAGTTTATCAATATAATTACTTTCTTATTTCAGAGCTTAAGTTTACCTTTTTTTATTTTAGTCTTGCTCTTTTTAGAGTAAAGATCTTGCTCTTTTTAAAGTAAAGTTCTCTCCCTCTAGTCTTAGTGTAGAGTTTAGTTTAGCTCTACCAGGCTTTATCTCGTGGGTTTGCTCGCCTTGACTGGGCTGCGAGACGCCTTAGGGAAGACGGGAATTTCTCTTGACAGGCCTCAAGAGAAATCTTAATCATCGAGTGCAGATGTGTGTCTGGCTTGTTGATTAACTAGGAAGTGTGTTGCACCCCATGGAACTGCAGTGGTCGGCGGCTAGTGGTGACAGTCCTATCCGTCCTTCGTAGTCCACCACGTTCAGGTGTACTCATAACAGTAGTGCTGAGCCAGGAGAACCCCCTCTCTCACCCCGTTCTGTGGTTCTCCCGTTCTAGCCGTTGAAGCGAGCTCTGTTCCCGGTATCTAAGCTAGAGTTTAGGTTAAGGTTAGAGTGCCTTTCGCTCTGAGTTCGGAAGTGTCTAGGTCCGGTCTCTCGCAATGTCTTTCATTTTTCAATACACTTTAACCACTCTACTTCCCTGTGGAAATATAAATATGATACCCTAGGATAACTTCCTAGGTGAAGTGCTACACCGAGATATATTCTGTGCGCTTGCAGAATCCATTTGCATACAACGATATATCTTCGCGCTCTTGAAGCGTTGCTAAAACGTGACGCTAAGGAGTGCCAACAAGCATTTCTGGCGCCGTTGCCGGGGAAGCAATTGGCTAAAATTTTGTTGAATTATTTGATAATCTTTACAGATTTACCAACCACTAACCGTAGTGACCTCACCACTGCAATATTTGTCTATCTTTGATGTGTTTGCAGGGTAGTGCATGACTGGTTTCAACCTACCATCAAACTTTGATCCTAATCCAGAACGCATTGGAAGAGTAGTGCAAAGGAGATACGTTCCTCCTCAAATTTCACTCAGCTCAAGAAACACAGTCGAGTCATCATCCGACTCCGAGTCCGAACCAGATTTAGGTTCATCGTACTCTTCAGCTCCAGAATCACCAGAGATAATGGCTCTGTAACGACCCGGGTTTCCGATTTCCGAAAACCCGACTCCCTGTACCATTGTGATACTCCCTGGATCAAGTAGATATCACGTACATAACTCATCACAGCAAATATCACATCCATACCATGAATAAAGTACAAATATCTTATTTATTACATCGTTCTCATGATAATACGTCTGATACAAGCCCTCAGGGTTCAACGACAAACAAAAGAACATCCAATGCAGTGGATCTAGGCGTAGAAGCCTCCATCTTCTCGATCTCCTCCACAGGCAACTTGCGTGTCAAGACGATGCCTCAGTAATACCATCCATCGTAGTTGAACTCGTGCTCATCATCAGATCCTGCGTACTCAAAGGCTATCCCGAAGGAATGGGATAGGTTCACGTCACCAACCGTATGTGCAAGCTTTAAGTGGACTACCATCTAAAGGGATAAAAGTATATCAAGGATAAGCTAAAGGTTTCCTATGCAGCAGCAAAATAAAATAAGTATCTCCATATCCATCCATCCCACATCGGGCTATTCCGGCACGCCGGACTCCCATCTCCATCTCCAAACTCATCTAAGTCGATGTGAGAGCTCCCTCCCCTCGCACCTCACCAACTACGACCGGATCCTGAAAGGAAAGGGAGCAAACTTCCCTTCTTTCCGTCCGTAGCTGCGAACCTTAGTCACCCTCAAATCTGGCTAGAAAGGGGAAGGTAGAATATCCAAAATATGAGATGTAACAGTGCAGTGGGCAATGTCCATACCGAGGACGCGGCTATACGTATAGATTATAGACTCTCGAGAGCTTGTACAACTGGACCCACTCGGGCTGCGAGATGGTGGCCGCCATCTCGAGACGCAACCCACATCACAGACCCCAACCGCTTGCTCTTTTAGTCTCAGTCCATCAGGCTCGCAATCCAATGCTTCGGAAGCTGTGTCGAACTCTCCCTCGTAGGGCCAAACGGGGCCACAGTCCTTCGGGGAGACGGCCTCTCCCGTTCCCGTACACCATCCACTTGATCTTCTCGCAATCCGGGCATCGCGCTAGCTAGGCTGGCTGGAACCCATTCATATGGGTAAGCGGTAAGTACGTGGGGCCCAAAGAGTGGTTACCCCACTCGGTTTCAGGCCGGGGTGAGCGTCATCGACTCAAAGGCGTATCGTTCGAAGAAGAACGCAAGTCGCAGTACTCGCTATAGATACCGCTGCCAACTCCTATGCTCCTATCCATCCATGTGCCCGCCACAAGTACGGTGTGGGACCCCCTCGAGAGCAGGGGTCTCCCGGCACCTCGGTCAAAGACCGAGTTGTTATAAAATGCTCACCCCTGCCAAGTTTCCCAAAAACACCTTCTCCTACCGGTTTTATCCCCACACACGCCAAGATTCCTAATCCACATGATCCCATACACATGCAAGCAGCAGCATAGCAATATCATATATAGAGTGGTAGGTAGCAAGGCAATCACAGGATTAAATCATGGCTATGCAAGGCTCAAGCATCATTCATTTGCAATAAGTAAAGTGCTAGCTCATCTAGTTGCAATGTCTAATAGGCATTCAAGAGATGGGCTGGCTTGAACCTGAGGGCAAGTTCTTTTCCTCCACAAAGTCTTTCGGGTAGTGCTCCTCTCCGGTCAGCTCCTGGCCGTCGGTAGGTCCTAAATACGTAATTAAAGTAAATACCAGGGACCTAATAGCAAATAACTCCAATAAAACCAATTCAAGAAAGATCCAAATGGACTCATACTTCACACCAAAGGCTCGGTCATGATTTTAGAAAAATATAGAAACTGTATTCATATTTTTCGGAGTTAAAATGAATTAGTTATGGATTTTCTAAGTTTAAATCCTTTTCTGAATTTTTAAATAATTCCGGAAAACAAAATAAAAGGGGTCAGGGACCTATTTGTAAATAACCAAGGACCTATTTGTAATTTTGGAAAGTTCACGGGGTTTTCTATAAAAAGTCTAGGGTCGGCTGAAATGCTGACGTCAGCAGTGGGCCTTGCTGACGTCATGCGTTGACCAGTCAACGGTCAAAGCTGACAGGTGGGTCCGGATGATGACGTCATCAGTGGGCCCTAATGACGTCAGCAGAAGGGCCTAGATGCTAATCCTAAAAAGTCTAGGGGGCTCAGCGTAATAGTAACAGGCCAGGGACTAGGTTGAAAGGATTTCCAAACTATAGGGGCTAAAGTGTAAGATTCCAGGGGTTTAAACGCAAAAGCGGATGGGCCGGATCTGGTGGGCGTGCTCTACCATGGACCCTGTGTGTAGTCCATGTGGACCGTGTCCACGGGATCGAGGTGCGGCCCGGCCGGATCTGCTGCGGCAGATCCCGCATGGCCCTGCGTGCGGCTCCTCCTGAGCGCGACGCGTGGCAACGAGGGGAAGACGCCCGCAAGGTGTTCGACTGAAAGCCGAGCGGCGGAGCTGCGCGCGCAGCGGAGAAGGCATGCCGGCGGCGACCTGACCTCACCCAGATCCAGTGCCAAGGGCACGGATCTGCGCCAAATGGCGTCGCACAGACGTTCACGGGTGAAAAAGCTTAGGTCTTGGCTCCTAGGGTTAGCTATGGCGAGGACAAGGCGAAGGGGTTCACGCACGGTGACTGCTCGACAGAATGCCCCAAAGGGACGTTCACTGTGCAAAGCGAGGTTTAGGCTCGGCTTGGGCTCCACGCGGTTGGGAACCTGCACAAGATCATCACTAGCGCGAAGGCCAGGGCACAGACAGGGAAAAATGGGCCAGCTTGGGTCGGTTTGCCCTAGCTACGGAGGCTCATCGGCGTTCAAGCGCCGGACAATAGGGCAAAGGGGCAAGGCGATGGCGGCAGCTCACCTAGGGTCTCAAGGTTGCGGCTTGGAGTGGTGGAGGACGCCGGCGTGACGTAGGGGAAGAAGAGGAGCGACAGGGATCGTGTCTTGGGGCGTTCTCCTCTTCTTGCTCCGGGTGGACGACAGCGGCGTTCTGGCGTGGCGCTCCTGCAGACAGCATGGCTCCGGCATCCCCCTCTTCCTCCTCGGCTTCGCGTCCCTCCTCTTCCTCTTCTCTCCTTCTCCTTCTCCTCGTGTGGCGGCGGCTAGGTAGAGAAGGGCAAGAGCCCGGAGATGGATGGGGAACAGAGGAGGGGCTCCTCTGTTTAAGTAGCAGCGGTGTGGAGGAGGGGCGAGGCTAGGGTTGCGTGGGAGTGCCGCGGGCTCTGGGACACACGGCGCGGTGCGAGAGGCCAAGGCTAGGGTTGGCGTGGCGCGGCTCGGTCTTGGCGTGCGGGCCTGTGGGCTTGGCAGGAGGAGAAAGGGGGACGAGCGCCCGAGTCCAACTCGGCGCTCCCCGATCTAGGGTTGAGGGCGTGAGGTGGAGCGGGGTGTGCTGCGGGGCGTGGGCGCGTGCGAGATGATCTCGGGGAACGGCGATGCAAGAAGGCGCGGCGGCGATAGGAGAGTGGCGGTGGCGGAGCGAGGTAAGAGGTAAAGCTGACAAGCGGGGCGCGCCTGTCTGTGGGAGAAGAGAAGAACGATGCGTGGCGGTAGGAGGAGTTGGGCCGGGGTTTGCGGGCCGCGATGCTAGGCTGCAGGGAGAGAAAGGGAAACGGGCCGGGGGGTTTCGGGTGGACTGGGCGGGGAGTTCTAGGGGCATGGTTAGAATTTAGTTAGCAGGTTGCTGGGTTAGTTGGAGCCCTAGTTAGTTTAGGATTTAACCTTTTCTTTGATTTGGATTTGAATCAATTCAAATCCAAATCACACTCAAACAAATCCAAATAATCCCAATAAATTCCAAATGTTCACACTAAGACATAGACACCTTAACAAAATATTTATTTTATTATTTAATTCTAAGAATTTTGGGAAAGGTTTAATGAAGACAACCTTATATTTTTCCTAGCTAATATTCAATCCACGAAAAATTTTTAAATCCACATTTTTAATATTTTAAACATTCCAAAAAATCTGGGATGTTACAGGCTCAGCCGAAGAAGACACTCCGTGAGTTCTCAGCCACGTCAAGCAGCAACTTCCCGGGACTGTCGAACGCACAGGAAGGGGCATTGGAGCTGAGGTCTAGCCTAGTCAATATGGTTCAGGCCAGCCCTTTCTGCGGAAAGGCGATTGAGGACGCCAACGCTCACCTTCGGAACTTTCTGGAGGTGTGCAGCACAATTAATCCCAATGGCACACCGATCAACCGCATCTGCATACAACTTTTCCCATTCTCCTTGCTTGGGAAAGCTAAGGAGTGGTTCTATGCCAACAAAGCATCTTTTGAAGGACGCTGGCAGACTTGAGCAGACGCATTTCTGACCAAGTATTTTCCGATGGGCAAGACCAATGCCCTCCGAGGAAAAATCACTAGCTTTCAGCAGCTAGACGGAGAGTCAAACCCAGAAGCTTGGGAGCGACTGCAAGAGTACATTACAGCATGCCACCACCACGGTGTGGAAGATTAGTTGATCACTCAAATCTTGTTCCACAGCCTGAGTCATCGATCGCAAGAGCTCATGGATGCAGCTGCAGGAGGAGCCTTCCTCTTGCTTAATGTAGACGCAGCTATGGCATTGATCGAAAAGATATTCTCTCACCAGAGTTGGGTGGGAGAGAGACAAGCTCCTCGCACAAAGGGAGTACATCAAATTGACTTCGTCGATATGCTGGCAGCTAAGATGGACCTCCTCTTAAAAAGGATGGAATCTCTTGGTAAGGAGATGAATCAAATCATGGAGGAAAGAATCACATGTGAAACATGTGGAGAAGCAGGACACTCAGGTAACAGTTGCACGATGATGCAAGAGGAAGCCTATTTCATTGGAAATAATAATAATTCAGGATTCGTCCTCAACAAGGTTGGAATTCCAAGCTAAACTTCCCCTTCGGCCAACAACAAGGTAATAGCTCTAACAACAGTTTTCAGCCATCTTTAAAAGATATCTGGTATGGCCAAAAACAAATTAACGATAGCATTGATAAAGTTATGGAGTCGACTGGCCTCCAAGATAGAAGCTTTAATTCCGTCGTTAAGAACCAGCTGAGTTTCAACAAAATGATTGAAACTCAAGTAGCTCTGTTGGCCGCATCTTGTCCTAACCCCAATGTAGGAAAGCTACCCGGGCAACTGGAGGTTCCCTTTAAGGAGAATGTTAGTGCGGTGACCACGCGGACTGGCAAGTCCTTGCGGGATCCACACAATCCTCAAGATGCAGGTACCTAGCAGAAGAAAGCAAGTGACGCCGAGCTAGCAGCCGAAGAGGAAGATGACGAGGAACCCATCCCTATCTCAAAGGAGGGGAACGAGGCACCAAAAGCCTTTAGCGACAGCCATGATTCCACATTCCTCCCATTCCCAGAACGGAGGAGAAGACAGGTGGCTGACGAGCAATTCGACAAGTTCATCGAGGTAATCAAGAAAGTATACATCAATATGCCACTTCTTGATGCTTTACAGGTCCTGACATATGCCAAGTATATCAAGGATATCCTTAGCAATAAGAGGACTCTACCCACAAGGGAAACGGTGCAGCTAATCGAGGAGTGTAGCTCTGCTATACTCAGGCCCACCTAAAGAAGAAGAAAGATCCTGGCTGCCCCATGATTTCATGCTCAATTGGAGGCCAAGATTTCGACAATGCCCTATGTGACTTGGAGGCGAGCATCAGCGTGATGCCTAAGGTAGTCTTCGACCACCCTAAACACAGTTTGCTTGTCTCTACGCCCATGTGTTTGTAGCTAGTGGATCAATCGGTCCACTACCCCCTCGGAGTCGCAGAAAATGTTCCGGTCAAGATCAAGGATTTCTTTGTCCCTGTGGATTTCATTGTTCTTGACATGGAAGCCGAAGTCAAGAACTCTTTCATTCTTCGGAGACCCTTCTTGAGTACTGCGAATGCAAACATCGATGTGGGGAAAGGATCCATTCAACTTAGGATCAACGGAGAGACCGAAAATTTCTCCTTCCGTCCTAAAGAGACCCCTCAACAAGTCAATATGGTTGGAGAAATTGTACCCAGAAATCCCAGGATTCGAACCATAGAATTACTCATGAGAATGGTGGAAGTCTTCACCGCCAAAGAAAAGAAAAGGCATGACCGTTATCATGCACGGCGAAGGATATCGAGCGCCAAAGCTCTGAAGGACAAGCAAAGCACGATAAGGAGGTTGAATCCAAGCCCCGTCCGGTCCGAAAGGAATGGCGGGTAAAAGCAGACCCGAACGAAGATTCAGAGAGTTCCGCTCAGGACATAAAAATTGAGCCCTCGCCATAAGGTATATGGTACGTATCCATGCATTGCATATAGAATAGGTTTTCCCTTTCCTTGCATTTTGATTCTTTCAATTAGCATGGCATATTTAATTTTTGAAACACGCATCCATATTTTGTTTATGCATTACTTAGCATATAAAAAAGAAGAAGAAAAAAATTTCAGCCAAAATTCCAGGCCGGCCAGCCCCACCTAGGCCGACCGGCCCCACTTGTCAGCAACAATGGCCAGATCACTCAGCAGGCAACTAGCAATCGTGCATGGGCATAACACGAGGAAGATGGAGGAAATTGGGGACAGCACCAGGCCGTTCCGCTCCACCCAGGCCGGTCGGCCTCCCTCCACCGTTGCTGTCCTATCTTCACCAACCAACAGCACCATGAGCAGCAAGGTGACCACCGACAGAAGGATGGGCACGACCGGTGCCATGTGCAGGCCGATCGGCCTCACATAGGCCGGCCGACCTCCCCCTGCCGCGCCTCTATAAAAGCCGGTGCTCAGGACTTCATCAACTCGCCCCAAGTGCAGATATGCAAGCTTCCGCAGTGCTGCACTCTTCCTTTGCTCTAAATCTCGAAAATATCTAAGCAAGATTAGAGTGCAACCAAAAGAAAGTTCTACTGAAATTTATCCTTAAAATTCTTGTGTGAACAAACCTCTTCCGGTTGAACGAGAATGTTTGTGGCGGTTCATTCCCCGCAAGAACGACTAACCGAGTTGTGGTGATTAACCTCCCACAAGAACGCCTAACTGCTGCTTGCCTAACCCTTGATTTCGTTCGAGTTTAGGGCGATCCCAAAGCTCCTCTGCTTCCTGGGAAACTACTGTCTGTTGATTCATCTCAACAGGACACAGTGTCCCAGGAGAGCGAGAGGCAAGAGGTTCCCCGAAGCAGGCTCCGTATCCGGATCATGACCCAGGTCGAGCACATCATCGCCGGGTCCGAGGAAGAAAGAGCGGTGCTTGACAAGCTCCAGAACCGCATCTTCAGCCACACTAAGTACTTTGACGCCATGCTGCTAATCAAGACCAGTCTTGGGGGAGACATGGAACGGGCTTTCAACAATGCCGGAT
The DNA here is from genome assembly GCA_015476505.1 of Urochloa ruziziensis. Classification (NCBI taxonomy): domain Eukaryota; kingdom Viridiplantae; phylum Streptophyta; class Magnoliopsida; order Poales; family Poaceae; genus Urochloa; species Urochloa ruziziensis. Next base: position 13,217 of record WEIB01000726.1, read on the forward strand.
GGCAAAATTTCTACCCTGTCTCAGAAACAGGTTCGCATTTTCTGACTATGGAATTTCTGATGAGTTTGAAAGTTGGGGTTCTTCCCACTGAGAAAAAACATCCGTTTTCGGTTTTTCAAGGAGGATTTTACCTTGAGCCCGAAATAGCTCAGTGAGGCTCTTGGTTTCCACAAGAGATGCATCATTGATGCTAACCTTTTGGTGACTTACCACTGGTGCAACCGTGCCCAATTGTGGGATAGCATCACAAGTGAGCCTCTCTCTAGGAAAAACAGCATCACTTCTATCCATAACCCCACGCTTCACTTTCTGGCAAAGTGGATTGCCATGTTGGTCCACCCGCGCGCTGATTTGCATCTTTGCCTTTTGCCTGATTTGGAGTGCCTCTATGCCATGGTAAAGAAAATTCGTTTCTCACCTGTCATGAGCATGCTCGATGACTGGCAGAGGTTAGTCACTGGTCGAGCCACGATTGACATAACTTCGCTGGTCACCTGCATTGCCACCCATGTTGGTGCTTTGCAGGGTGCCCAAGTTTCCTTCCTACCCACTTCACAAGACCATTTTACCTAGGGCCACTTGATGCGCGAGGGCCCTGGCCATACTCTTTTTATGTGCTACCCCAGTTTCATCAATGAAGTCGAGCTTCCATGCCCAACTCTTTCATTGAAATCAGCAAAAAGTCTGACCTTGCAGCTCAGGAAAAAGGAACCCGCTCGCCATAGTGTCGCAGGACCCATGACATGTGGCAGGCGAGCTAGGCACGATAACGAAGCTAGAACATCTACCGCACCTCAGCCCGAGTACCACCAGCAGCAGCAGACCGAGTACCATCAACAGCAGCAGAACGAGTACCAGCAGCAGCATCAGGGAATGTCTGCCAGGAGACAGGATATGGACCGCAAGTCGGACCATCTGCGTCCGCCAAGTATGACTACGAGAACCCGGTCGCTCGGGGAATCTCGGAGCTCAGTGCCAGGCTGGACACGGTGAGCCCACAACAGCAAGACATAAGCGATAACCTTGCTCATAACACCGACCTCACCGGGATGACCACATCCCTCTAGACCGACCTTGACGGCTTCTTTAACTACATGCATTACGACCCCAACCAGCACTACCAGTGAGCTTCGTCGAAGCTTGGGGGAGTCCCTGGTAAGTTCGGAAGTACCCCTGTCAGTTTGCCTTGCCTTGCCTTGCCTTGCCGTGATAATAATAAAAAAATAGCCTAAATAAATGTTGAATAAAAGCTCCAAAAAGTCTTTATGTGTGGAAGCATGGTTCATAAACTTGGGAATGATGAATAGTTGCTCAGTTTGTGCCCTCTTCGAGTATTTGAGTTCGTTGGCATTTAAGGATCCATCATGATTAAACTGTGGGAGTAGAGCATATGTTCATTGTTTAAGTTGTTGTGAGTTTTGATATGGTTTGCTTCGAAGTATAACTGTATGCTTAGTAAGCAACCTCTCGGAAGTTTTTATAAAAATGTTACATGGTAAATCTTCCCTCATGGTTTAAATGTCCTATCCAGAGCCTAAACAGTTATATCTTATGAGCTACCATATGCTATCTTGAGTTGCTTTGAGTCTTGTCGAATGGTGAAGTCCGCTTGCAGAAAGCACTTGTCGTCTACCGGTCTTTGCATCATACATTCACCTCATTGCTAGCCTCAAAGATGTCCGACTAATCAATTTCCCGCTCCGGGGTTGATGTCCACCGTCGTTGACATACACTCACAACATCTCCATTACAAAGCTCATCCCAAGGGTCCTCAAATACTCCATACAAAGTTGAAATCCTCTCTGTTATCAAAATAAGAGAAGAGATGCATTAAAAAAGAGAGAGAGAGAAAGAAAGTTGGAGAGCAATGCTACAACAAACAAAGAAAAGCATCTCAAAATTTTGAGAGAGAGAACAAGGAGTCTCAAGACCATTGAGCATAACCATCTTCTCCCTCTCCACTTAAAAAAACCCCATGAATTCCAAAGACCGGGATTTGACGAGTGCCATCGCTCGCGAACCACTCTTCGACTCGACAACAAAAGTAACCAAGGTATGCCACTTTGACCCTTCCTATAAACTCTAGTTCAGCCTTAGAATAGGAAGAGTTGGTCATACTTGACCAAGAGTGAGGATTATACACATTGAGTGACTCGAGAGTACCATCGAGGAATGATTCAAACCATCTTTTGAAAAAAATTCATATCTCTGAGATGGAACCTGAAAAGCTGCAGGAACTACTTTGAAAATGACCATTCAGGCTCTCAATAGCCCAAGACATGAACCTTATGCAGCCCCACGTTGAACCATGGTATGAGTTCTCTTTTATGCCAACTTATTCAAATGATTTGTTGAGTTTTGGCTTGTTGATTAACTAGAAAGTGTGTTGCACCCCGCGGAACTGCAGTGGTAGGCGGCTGGTGGTGACAATCCTGTCCGTCCTTCATAGTCCACCACGTTTAGGTATACTCATAACAGTAGTGCTGAGCCCAGAGAACCCCCTTTCTTACCCCGTTCTGAGGTTCTCCTATTCTAGCCGTCGAAGCGAGCTCGGTTCCCGGTATCTAAGTTAGAGTCTAAGTTAAGGTTACAGTGCCTTTCGCTCTGAGTTAGAAGTGTCTAGGTCCTGTCTCTCCCAACGTCTTTCCTTTTCTATAGATTTAGGTGCTCCTGTGTCGCTAATCTTTTATACCTTCTATCCGGTCATTTATTTGACCATTATCGCAAACGTTAAAGTTTGTGCCCCTAGGTTTAGTGGCTTGATATTTCTAGCAAGATATATTATTTCATTCTTCAATACACTTTAACCACTCTACTTCCCTACGGAAATATAAATACGATATCATGGGATAACTTCCTAGCTGAAGTGCTACAACGAGATATATTCTGTGTGCTTGCAGAATCCATTTGCATACAACGATATATCTTCGCGCTCTTGAAGCGTTGCTAAAACGTGATGCTAAGGAGTGTCAACACTCATCCTAAACATTGACAAAGCCAAGGCGGAAGGTTGTATATACAAAGAGTGTCAGGTCAGGTGTTGTGTTTGCTGCTAACCATGTTGAAAGGGTTCATACCGTCAGTACTCAAGCCAAACCTTACGTTCCTTATTTCACTGGAAAATTCCTTCCTGAAATGATAATTAATAGCCCTCCACTGTGAACCGTCAGCTGGATGTCTAAGCTTTCCATCTTTCAGACGCTCTTCTTCATGCCAACGCATAAGCTTTGCTGTCTTTGGGTATGCAAATAAACGCTACAATCGAGGAATCACGGGAAAGTACCAGACGACTTTGGCGGTTGGTCTTTTATTTCGATCACAGGTCATATGTATAGCAGATTTGGACCTGTACCTTGAAGCTTCACACACTGGGCATGCATCTAATTCTTTATAGTCACCACAATACAAGATGCAATCATTTGGGCATGCATGTATTTTTTATACTTTTAGCCCTATTGGACAGATCATTTGCTTTGCCTAGTATGTGTTCTTTGGCAACCCATTAGGGATGGGAAGCATCTTCTCTAGAATATTCAGCAAATTGTCAAAGCCTGTGTCTGCTAGACCATTTGTTGCCTTCATCTCCAATAGCAAGAGGTCAGCTTCAAGTTTTGACATGCTACAACCCCTGTACAACGGAGTCTTGGCATCCTTTATCATCTGCTCCAGCTTCTTCAGATTCTTTGCATCCAAGCATTCTGGCTCTGCATCACATATCATCTGGTCAAGACCATCAACCACATCATCCGCAGCTAATGTCTCGGTGAAGGTTTCACTGATGTTTTCCTTATATGTCTCTTCTACCGGTTCTGGCTCATTTTCACGTTCCACTCCCTGTGTGGCCTGCTGGTGAAATGTTTCCCTAATCTTCTCTCGGGTAGTTTGCTACGTGGTTTCATTCTCACCTTCATCCCCATGCTTATTCCAAATCTTGTAGTTTGCCACGAACCCCCTAGACAACAAATGATACCGGATCTGCTTGACGTTAGAAAACTGCTTCTGGTTTTTGCAGCCATAGCATGGACAGTACACATATCCATCACTCGTGTTGATGTAAGCCTTCGCAACCTTCACAAATGAATCAACGCCGTTGATATATATGACATCTCTTTTGCCTGTTGGCCTAGTACATCCAGCCTCGATCGTTGTCCATCTAAAATTCATGCCAAATTTCAAAATCTAGTGGATGAAACATGCTCAAAATTGAAATGGTTGCTAGTTACCCACCTCAAAATAAGTTGATGGAGTGATTCTTCAAAGAAAACCCCACTTTCTCCATTGAAATTTGGCAACCAATGCCCTCTAAATGGAACAAGAGAGCACCCCCCCAATCAAATTCATGCCAAATTTCAAAATCTAGCAGATGAAATATGCTCAGAATTGAAATGGTTGCTAATTACCCACGTCAACATAAGTTGATGGAGTGATTCTTAAAAAAAACCCACTTTGTCCATTGAAATTTGGCAAGAAATGCCATCTCAAATGGAACAAAAGCCCCTACATCAAATTCATGCCAAATTTCAAAATCTAGTGGATGAAACATGCTTAAAATTGAAATGGTTGCTAGTTATCCACCTCAAAATAAGCTGATGGAGTGATTCTTCAAAAAATCCCCACTTTGTCCATTCAAATTTGGCAAGAAATGCCCTCTAAAATGGAACAAAAGCCCCTACATCAAATTCATGCCAAAATTCAAAATTTAGAGGATGAAACATGCTCAAATTGAAATGGTTGCTAGTTACCCACCTCAAAATAAGTTGAAGGAGTGATTCTTCAAAAAAAAACCCAACCTTTAGAGAGCAATTTGGTGAAAAAGGGGAGCAAAAATGGTAGAGAGAGGGGTGGGTGTTGGGTTAGAGAAGAAGGGGAGGAGAGGGAAAGAGGATTTTGTACTGTAGAAGCACATCACGGCCAATTTTAGTAACAAACCGTTTGTGATGTCCACTAGTCACAAACGGTTTGTAAGAAAAACCGACTGTGATGTGCTAGGCAACTATCACAGCCAGTTTTTAAGAAAAACTGGTTGTGATAGGGGCATCACAGCCGTTTGTGACGGCTGCTTACTCCACCTACCTAAAAACTTGTTGTGATGCCCTATCACAACTGGTTTTGCCAAAACTGGCTGTGATAGTCCGTTTGAAAAAATTGGTTTGTGTAGTAGTGCCCTATCAAGAGAATAAAAATTACACGTCTCTTATTTTTTTAATCTTTTCATATGTTGACACAAGGTGTTTCTGTTGTGTCTGATGGATGGACTGATGTAAAAAGCAAGCCGTTGATCAATGTCATTGCCTGAAATAGCGTAGGTTCATGCTTTTTATATGCAGAAGATTTCTCTGGAGTTGAAAAAACAGGTTCAGCGATTGCTAAGTTTATATTGAAGGCCAGTTGATGAAATTGGGCCGGCAAATGTCATGAAAGGGGTGACTGATAATCTATATCTATACTAATCACAGACTCTCTAGAAAATCCCACGTTAATCGAAGAAAAAGAGGAAAAAGAAAAATTCTAGCCATATATCTTATATGGAGTCTTCTTCCTGTTATGAAACACGTTGTCAACGGTTGGATCTTCTCCCTCTCACGCCTCTCACGACAAGCACAAGAACATAAGTATAAAGTAGACAAGAAACAATGTAGGTGGAGCTTCTCTTTATTCCTCAAATCGATGTATTACAATAGGGGTGCTCCTCCAATTATATAGTCCAAACTAAGGCTACAGATTATGGTAAGAGCCCACAAGCAACCAGACAAGGACTAGGACTTCTAGTCCTCCTTTCCTTCTTGAAAGTCTGGTTGTTTTACAACACTCCCCCTTGGGCGATTACCGCGAATGCATATGCCTCATCAAAAACTCCATCTGAAAACCCAGTGGGAAAAACGGTTCTTGGAGAAAAGAGTACATATCAACCGCAATTGTATTGCACATGTTGCCTCATAAAAACTTTATGCGAGAAACCTTCAAATAAAAACTCACAAAGGGAAAAAGAGTACAACATTAAACCTTTTGGTTATAAACAATTCTATATTTACTATCCTTCATGAATAGTGATGAATCTTCAAGATTTATGCATGAACTTTATGATTCTTGCACTAATAATCTTGATGATCTTAAATAATCAAGTGGTAAACCTTCATGGGAAATTCAAGAATTAATCATCCAGTTGATTCCTTCTGAGTAACAACATGATTAAAAATATGCTCCCCCTCATGACCACATCCTTTAAACTTCAATGTTCAAAAATGTCTTAGGTACATTCTTCATAAATGTGTATGAGTACAATAATTAGTCCTTCAAAGACTTAACTATGATAAAGAGCAATGCTTCAAGCATTAATAACCACTTATTAATTGTGCAACACCAAATAAACTTTATCCTTTCGGAGGAATATGGGGCTAATAAGTTTAACATATCTTCTAGATATTTGATTTCAAACTTTAATATTTAAATTTGAAATAATAGCAACTCTATCTCAGTGGATTCTAGTTAATAACCAATGATCTATTCACTAGATCTTCAAAGATGACTTATTTCGCTATAGATAAATCAGTCTTCACTTTGGCATTTGAGGAGATAATTCAAATCGCCAATCATCAATATACCTTCTGTGGTATGTGAGAATAATTACTATCAATACTATATAGCTATGCACAAGTGCTTAAATGGTACATTCAGGACCATATGATTCCTCACTTCATTCTTAATTTATTTGGGTCTGTATAAAGTTAATTCATATCTTTGAGATTATTGGTGTTCATTCAGGAAATGACTGATAAGTCATTGATTGACTATATTCTTCAAGGATTTTGTAATTCTTCAAGAATAGTATTTCTCTTATGTGAGAAATCCTCTCATGCAAGAGATAAGTGATTTACACTATCCTTTTAACTTGAGTTCTTCAATAAACTATTTTAAAAGTGTTATTCACAATAAGTCATTCTATGACTTTATTTCCTTCCAGGATTTAGCTCTTCTAGAGCTTTTAATATTCATTCAGAAATATTATCTACCTTAGACATTTAATACTTAGTATGAGATTTAATTTTAATTCCTTCAAGGATCACCTATGGTTTTTCCGAGTCTACCAATTAATTGCATAATATTTAATTTATTCTTTCCATTTGCCAGATAAGTAGCAGAATATTCATTCATACAAAATGGGAGTTTGTTAGTCTTTTGAAAGACCTATAAACCATTTCATTTCACCATATCATTATTCCATAATGACTTATGTAACTTAAACTTGCAGGTTCAAGTATATTCTTAATGGTTTAACCACAATTGCATTCTTTCATTGACCCGATATGAGCGCTTCATGTGACTCTGCCATGGACTTTATTCGTGGATCCATATTCTCATTAGAGAAATATTTACAATGATAGAGGTAATGTTGTCGACATTTATTATATTCTCCCATATCTTCAGCATAAGACTATGATATAGTCAAATAATATCTGCTATCCCAACACAAAATAGTGCGCGTGCTTTGTAGTGATAGGCCTTTCATCTTCAAGATGACCATTCCTAATTTGTGAGGTATTTGACCATGATGGTCTTGTTTCCGGAGTTCTATGGAGGTTTCAGTAAAATTTGTATGACGAGTTCATTTAATCCAAAACCAACAGGCGTCCCTGTAGATTTTAAATTTACGATTAAGTCATTTACCATGGTGAGTATATTATTAAATACCCGGGATATACCACACATAGCATTATATTTCATTATGTGCACATTCTCACTGTGATAAAATCCTTCAAAGACTTTCACTTCAAGTGTGTTTCCTCATAAAGTGGTGCCCTTCATGGGCTTCCTCACATTTAAATATTCTAGCATTATACTCAGCTTCATGCAAGTATGATTTAGAGCGTGTTTTTATTCGTGCTTCAAGCTTCCAATAATATTTTATGAAGATCATTATTCGATTCAATACAAGGCATTCATATAGGCTTTCTCTCCTCCTAATGCAGGTATTACATCTTCATAAATAATAGGATACTTCTAATAATATCCCCATGAGCTTTACATAATGGAATTTCAAATCCATATTTTTAAACTTGAAGTTAATGCCCATGTATGCTAATATGGTGAAATTAATAATTTTCACGCACCTAATTGCAAAACTTAGGGGTTATTTGTTATGTAGTGAGCTAGACTTTATTTCTATATTATGCAATTTGGTATGTTCTGCATACCTACAAATTTGCAGTTCTAAAAAGTCTACAAGACTATTTTATTGTCTAACTTCTTTATTTAGCCTAAAATAATCGATCACATACTCATACGATACACTTTAAGTAATTTAGAAAAATAAAGTTCATGTTTATAGTTTGCAACATTAAATATAAATGAAATTTCTTTAATTTGTTTATTCATTCAAGAATTCTCCATATGCCTTAAGATTTTGAACCCATAAATACGAAATAGTTTTCCACACAATGGACTAGTAGGTCCATCTTTTATTTGTTCGCAAACTCATTCTAGTTGAGTCAATCAATTGCTAATTGATTGAATAAAATCACTATTATCTCAATTTTAAATTGGTTTGCTCCCCCTGATCTCAACCTACTTGATGACTTCCAGGCATATTCTACATCTGCATAAAATGCGCAAATTGGGTCAGCGTACAAGCTGATTGATAGTATGTTGTGATGGCTGGCTGACCATCTTAACAGTGAGAGCTGCTACTCAACAGGAGAAGCTTGAGTATGTATAGCATGCGAGCTAATACAATGAAAATAATAGTATTGTGGCTTTTAGCCAACATAAAGCAGAATTTTAATATAATACCCATGCAAAGGCTAATAATGTAGTAACATGCATGTTCTCACATTATTGTGGAAAAACTATTAACTAGTCATTCTTAGTGACGTAGTGGTATATATGGATTACAGAGGCTATGCACAAAGCTTCAAGCTTAGTCATTACAATGACCATGACTACTGGTCAACTTGCGTGTTGGTTTGTCCATCAATCTAACAGGATGCAGCTCGAAACCAACAATACTACAAGATTAGGGATATACCTATTAGATTTTTCAAATTTATCCACATTCTTCATATGACTCCATGCCCCCAATTTCTCCATGTTTTCATATCATCATTGCACTTCAGGTGGTGCTATCCTTCAAGCATAATCTATAAACTATTTCAAATATTACATAGACTTAAACTATACTGCTAGTATATTTATGGATGATATGAAATCCACATAGTTGTACAGTTCAGTGTACAATAATAGGGTTCTAGTTAAAGGGCGTATGTATTCGGTAAATAGTTGAGTAATATGCAATTTCATAACAAATTGAATCTTCTTAGTTCAATTTAAAATGATGTATATTACTAGTTAATGTGCTTCATAAAATTCAAATTTTCATTCTACCTACATGGTAGAAATGCACAATAACGTAACCTTCATGTTCATTTGAGACTTTTAGTGGAAAAATCATTTCAAATGATTATCATATAGGCATTTTGAGACAATTATTTACAATATTCAGCATGTAAGGCTTTATTTATTTCATGAGATTAAAGATATTACTTCAGGTAAAAATTGCTACAAGCAAGTGGGCATAAGATAAGGTGAGAAGAACCTATACAGAGGTAAGAAACACTAATATATTCAATTTGCCCTTCTATTGTGGGAAAGATTTTTAAAATATTGCTAAACTTCTAGTATGGAGCAAAAAGTAATTGTTTTCTCTTCGTGAGCATAACCAAATTCTTCATGAATATAACTAATAATGCACCTTATGTAGAAAATTCTATTAATGTATGGTTAAGGAGTGAGTATGAAACTTCTTTGTTTCAATGCATCTCCCGCTGATCCTAACATCACTTCAGGAATGTACCTTACTTTCCTTCCAATTCTATGATTTATGCATCACATAAAAATATTTCTATATTGAGTTTATGCATATTCTTCTTGAATTGCAAAAACCTACGTGGCAAATAATATGATTCTTCAAGAAAACACATAAATTTTGTATAACTTCATGTTATTTATAAACTCAAATAGTTGGCATACTACTAACGAATTTACTGCTATTGTAAAATCATAATGCCATGTTGGAAGAAAAATACGTTGTTTCACATGGATAAAATATTTTTCAGAGTTATATAGCATTTCTGCTTGAAATTATACATTACTATACTTTTAAACCAATAATTTAAATTTCTTCTAGAAATAATGGACTTCATGTCACTTCCTACGTTATTCATGCAATTGCTACAAGCACACTTCATGTGTTTAAATGCATGAAACAAGTGCAAAATTAATTAAGGTTGGTTAATCTATTCAACTGATAATTTGTTTATTTTCCCAGGATTTTTCTAGCAAAATTATTTACCCACGCATTCTTGCTAGGGAAAAAAATATGACTCTCTCAGGGGTAACATGTCTAAGGTTTTTCAAGATTTGAGATAGGTCATAAACCTAAAACCATTTTCTATGATTAAAGGTAAACTTGTAGCCACTTCAGGGATTAATGGTTCAAATTTTCAGAATTACATATCCATTAAACATGCTAAAAAAAATATGAGCCTCAAAGGGGTTTCAAGATTGAGAGAGCTCATATACCTAAAACCATGTTTGTTATGATTAAAGGCACTATTTTACTGAATTCATGCACAAATATGCCATAAATCAGTAAATAAATTTCATAAAAACAACGGGGGTATATGAATTCATCTAACGTCTTTTCTGCTATAAAATACCCATAATACTTTCATCTGCAAAAATTCCTTTCCACAATGTTGCCTTTCCAGACTTTTTTTTTCAAAACACATTAAATTGGGACGGCCTAATCCATACAGTGGACCTTTCAGGTGGGCCCGCTTAGCTCTCGATGCAGCCGAGGGAAACGAGGATTGCGCGACTCGAAGCCGGAAAATGCCCTCATGCCGGTATGCTGTACTGGCGTCGGATCTAGGCAGTGGTGCCGGTTCGGCGGCAACCAGTGGCGGTTCACGTACGAGTGGTGCTGCTGGCGGTTGTGAAAGCATGCGTGCGAGCAGCTTTGGTGACGAACGCGTGCAAGCGCAGCCGCGTGAGGTGGAAAAGAGCAGCTGACTTTGGAGACGCGTACAGGCATCACCATGTCATGATTATTTAATTTTGTATGCTACATATTAGGCCGTATTCGCCCGTGCGTAAAGTTTCTGTTTGGCATTTGGTGATAGCAGGCTTGCTTCAGGAAGGACACGCGCACGGTTTGGATTCTGTCGCAAATAGTTGCAGCTGCGGGTTTGGCCACGGACACGGAGACGTGTGGCGTTGGACTTCAGGTTTGTCATGCGCAACAGTAAGGATAGATACGGGTATGACGCAGGATTCGCCAATGACTGTAATTGCTTCAGGCGTGAGGGCGGCGTACGACGACGCGGAGCTCTGCTGCTGTTGGGTCTAACGAGTAGACGAGACGCGGCTTCGAGCGGGACACTTATGATGAGTTTGGCTTTGAGCCTGACTCGGTTACGTCGCATGGCTTCGATCGATCCATGGCCAATGCAGCGGCACGCAGCCTTCAAGCTTGCCTCTCTGCCATAAACACCACATCTGCGTTTGTTCTAGTGCGACATGGATACGAATCACACGTTATTGGCTTCTTTGCTTTCTTACACAAATTCACATATGCATATACTTACAGCTATATACGTATCCTGGTTTGGCGGTTCAGGCCAAGTTTCGAATGCATGCTGCAAGCGATTTGTATTACCAGCTCGTGTTTCTGTATCAATAGTGCAAGCTAGCTTCAAGCTATCACGTCTGTTCTGGTGCATGTCTTCATGACTCCATGTGATTAGTTTGAGCACAACGCAAGCATCACGTGCAAGCGATTTGTATTACCAGCTCGTGTTTCTGTATCAATAGTGCAAGCTAGCTTCAGGGTATCACGTCTGTTCTGGTGCATGTCATCATGACTCCATGTGATTAGTTTGAGCACAACGCAAGCATCACGTGTAAGTGATAGGCGGATGCCTACCTTCATGGGTACGGTGCTAGACTGTACATTGGAAAAACAAAGTTTCCCGGTGCTATAACCAAGCACGAACAAATTAATCTGCTACATGTTTCAACAATTCGTACCTTGTATTTGTATGATGCCAATTGATTTAATCCACTTGCCGCGTAGGGCAGTTATCAGTAGATACATACCGCGTAGGGCGTTAGGCATGGTTGTAGACATGCCTGCTTGATGGCGAGTCGGTGCAGATCCGTTCGCTGGCGACGTTGATGTAGTCGATGTCGTCGAAGTAGTTGTTGGCGAGGACGACGGCGATATCGCCGGTGTCGAGCTTGATGGCAACTCTCCGGCGTAGTCGACGAAGAGCTTCCGTGCTGACAACGTGTTATGAAACACGTTGTCAACGGTTGGATCTTCTCCCTCTCATGCCTCTCACGACAAGCACAAGAACGTAAACATAAAGTAAACAAGAAACAATGTAGGTGGAGCTTCTCTTTATTCCTCAAATCTATGTATTACAATAGGGGGTGCTCCTCCAATTATATAGTCCGAACTAAGGCTACAGATTATGGTAAGAGCCCACAAGCAACCGGACAAGGACTAGGATTTCTAGTCCTCCTCTCCTTCTTGGAAAGTCTGGTTGTTTTACAACACTTCCAACGGCTAAGATTAAAAGAAAAAAGTTTGCTCAAAATTACCACCATGTCTGACATTGATCAGTGTATGCCAAAAATAGTCACCATGGCCCCCACGTACAACATACACACACCATCCAGCCAGGTATCTACCGTTGCCAAATGTAAAGGTTGTGTACGTTATTAGAGTCATAAGGGGAATTGCCAAATGTAAAGGCTGCGTTGGTTATAGACTTATAAAGGGAATCCAGCGTTTCAGAAATTGCACACGGCTCAAGTGTATGGGTATATATGAATATCCCATTGTAAATTATTTTTATTTCCAGCAAATATAAACTCCAACCGTGGCCACATATATGATATATGGTGTGCAGTTAACCAGGATTGCCACTTTTAGCAAGAGGTCCACTCGGAATGAATCTACACAATTGTCATCATCGTCCTCGGCCAGCTCATTGTGGTCCGTCCACCTAGAATGAATCTATATGCAATTATATTATTGTCATCACCGTCCCCGGCCGGCCTGCTCATGTCTCATGAGTTCGTCATTGTATACATGTATAGATATAGATTATAACCCTCTATTAAATATTTGGCACAATAGATATATGTTTCTCTAACAACATATGTTTAATTATCGTGAGACCAATAATATTGAAAATATTTGTTTGTATCCACAGTAAAAAAGCACAACTCACAGAGGAAGTACTTCAATTATTATTATTAAATGAACAAAGAATAAATTTTAACTTATTTCATCCAAGAAAATTTATGATATTATAACTATTTTTTATTATCAGACAAGTATATGTATATATAGCCTGTGCGAATGCACGGGTTCACAGCTAGTGCTTCTGCAACAGGAAAGGAAATTGAGAAAGTAAGTTACAAATGTCATGCAAGTGGACGCCACCGTTCTCCCCGCCGGCGTTTCCGCCTGCAGCAACGGCAGCCTTTGCGTCTCCTCCAGCAGGAGCCGCATCGCCGGCGTCAGGAACTCGCCGGCCGCCTTCGCCGGCGCGCCCAAGCTTGGCCCGCTGCATCCGGTGGCTCGACGCCGATGCGTACACGTACGCCACTGGCCCAGCCGTCCGGAGACTGCTCGCCATTATGTCCACCTCGCTCTCGAGGCCAGCGAGGTGGAGCCCGCCCCAGAACATATGGCACGCCCTGAACTCCTCCCAACTGAGCTGGAGCACCATGCCGGCGGCGTGCGCGCCGCCCGCCAGCTCGCCGCCGGCAACGAGCTCCGGCAGCTTGAACCGGACGACGTGGTGCAGCACCACGGGGGACGGGAGGAGCAGAGCATGCCGCGCTTCAGCGACCCGGAGCTCCGGGGTGGGGGCGGTAGGAGTAGCCAATGGCGGGTAGATGACTAGATGCTGCTCCTGGCGGCGGCGAGGTCGATGCAGTAGTAGGCGCCGTCCTCCGCGAACGATGCCGCAGCAGGCACGTAGAGCACACCGACGGCGACCTCACAGGCGGCGCCACTGCACCCGACGTGGGTGTCGTGGCCACCGGCTTCGACGCGCTCGATGCGCACCCAGCCGCTGGTCTCTGTTGCCAACGCCTTGAGCACGCACTACTACACAAACCACTTTTAGAAACGGGCTATCACAACCGGTTTTAAGAAATTGTGATAGGGCTATCACAACCGGTTTTGAGAAAACCGGTTGTGATGCCCCCTATCACAGCCTGTTTTCTACAAAAACCGGTTGTGATAGTCGGCCGGCATATCACAACTGGTTTTTCTTACAAACCGGTTGTGATGTGAACTATCACAACCGGTTTTTAAAAACCGGCTCGGATGAACTTTGACCAAACCGAAAGTTGTAGATCTTGAAAAGTTATGAAACATTGCAGTTCACCACTTTTTTATTTGAAGTTATTTAGAGCCTCGAATAAGGAATTTACACTCGGAAAAGTTTAATATGAGGGGAATCAAAATGGGATATGGACACAAAGACTCGAGTGGTGCAATGGTAGAGGAGGCTACGTACAAAGTGGAGGGCGCTGGTTCAAACCCCACCGGCCGCGTAGCGCGCGATTTTTCCGAGAAAAATGCGCGACTTGCGACTTTATTTTGGTTCTTCCCCATTAAAATAAAATGTTTTGCTATTTTATTTTGGTTTATTTTCGGTTTAGACAAAAACCGGTTGTGATGGGGTCATCACAGCCAGTTTTTGAAAACCGTTGTGATAGAGGGGACTATCACAGCCGCTTTATCACATCCGCCTCCGAAAACCGGCTGTGATGGCCTTTTAAAAACCGGTTGTGAAGGCCAGTTCTGTAGTAGTGACGACACGTGCGTCGAAGGCAGCGATAGCTATGATCCCACCGAGGCACACGGCGAACGCACCGGGGAGCTTTTCGGCGTGGGCATGGTCGATGCAGGAGTAGGTGCCGTGGGATTCTTGCACTAGGTAGACGAGGAGCTCGGGGTCTTGCCCTGAGCCGAGGCCCGTGGCATCGACGGGGTAGTTGAACAGGGCGCCATTGAGCTCCTAAGCCTTCCCCGCGCGCCTCCCCCTCCTTCAGATTCGGCGGCTTCCGCCACCGCTAGAACCCTAATTCGGTGCGGCTTCCTCCCCCGCACGCCTCTCTTCTCCGGTTCTGGCGGCTCCCACCGCCGGCCTTCCTCTGGCCTGTGCCCGGCGGCTCCAGCCGCCGTCGCCCCACCAGACACCCTCCCCAACCCTAATCCCATGGGCGCTGTATCATCCCTATTTGTAAACTCTCCTCAATAGTGATTGTCTTCCGTGGTTTTTTCCCACAAGAGTTTTTTCACGTTAAATCATGTGTCGTGTTCGATCTTGGTTATGAGTTATTTGCTAACAAGTGGTATGAAGAGCTTGGCACAAGATTGAGAAAATAAATAGGTCTTTGCCCCTTCGTTGCGCCGCCATCTGTCGGTTGGAGAATTCCCCGCCGCCACTATTCTTCTCGACGAGTGCCATCTCTGGTCGAGTTTGTCGGCCATTCCGTTCCGCGCGTCCACATGTGTGGAGTTGTTACTTGAGGCGAGTCGACGAGTTCAAAGCGGTGTCGAAGTTGAGGTCGCGTGCCATCGAGTTGAAGTTGCCGTCGAGATTGAGTCGGACCGGGATCTATTATCAGCCGATCACAAAAGTGTCTCCGTGCTGTGTCTGATTCTAGTCGGAGGAGGATTCATCATCGCGGTTGTTGCTGGCTTGCTGCGTTCCTTGTCATCGTTCGATTTGGAAGCGAGATCAGATCGTTGTCGTTATTGCTGTGCGGGATTCAATCGTCGAGTTTGTCGGAGAGATGAAGCGCAGTTTGGAGTCGGCGAGTTCGATCTACAAAAGCAAAAGCTGCTGCTGCCCTGTACGTACTGCACAGTTTAGGTTGACTATTCACGTGCATCGAGGTCGACTGCACATCGTCCATCAGGACAGCTCCGTTGTTTCTGTAATTCAGTGGAATTTTGCTACGTGCACACGAGAAGGTACCAGGAGGTTCTTCAGTTTTTCTGAACGTATACGGAGGTGTACGAGGCTGCAGGTTTTGTGCTAGGTCACACAGTATACCTAGACTATTACTGCAGATTATTTTTCTTCTAATTATTTCTTCTGGATGGCTTCTGTGAAGTATGATATTCCGTTGCTGAATTGATGTGTGGTGCAACATGTTTTTTGAGCTCTAAAGGCTTCTCGTTGATGGTATTCTCTGTTCAGATTGACTGATATATGGCTTTCAAATTTGGTCTATTTATGCACTAGTTCCGTTGAATGACTGATATATGGCTTTCAAATTTGGTCTATTTATGCACCAGTTCAGTTGAATGATGAATTCTTCAACTAATGGTACGTTTTTCCATTGTTCCTTGGTACAAGTATGGTGCTATTTAGTAAACAATTATCATGCCATTATATCATTTTGGAGTGACCATATATTTTGGGAGACTATTATTTTGATATATGATTTCCGCTGCTAAGACATATTGAATATTTGAGAAGATATTTGGATTTGTTATTGGATCACTTTGAGTTAATCCTTATGATTTTGAATGTTTTAATATGGTTCATGTTAGCTTAGTGGTTTCTTTTACTCCTATGGAGTTGATTAATTGAAAGTGAAGGTTTTGCTCCGAATTGAGTTCAAGGTGGAGGATTTCAAGTGCAAAAGATGAGGGTTTGTTTGACTAGACACTACAGTGTTTGTATTGCGGGAGCAGTATGTTTGTTGCTGTCTTTGCTCATCGAGAGGGGTCTAGTTCAAAGTTACAACATAGATATTACAATGTTTTGTACTGGATTTCAGTATGTTTGTTGTTCAAGGCAGAGACGTCGGCTTGTGAGTTGTGACTGCAGGGGTCTATTGTAGAGATTTATACTTCGTTGATTGCACATTTGTGCCTACATCTAAACCGTGTTTGAATGGAGCAGTTATTGACCATATCATGGAATTCAGTTTCTTTACAATTGGCAGTTTATTGTACGTGATGGAGACACGTGCTAGTTGCTCTTGCAAGAGCGTTAGTTTTGCCAAGTTTGGTGTTCCAGATGGAGCATATAAGATTCCATGAGATGAGTTCTTCACTGGATGTTTGTTCCATACCACAGCTGATATTGCGATTTTATGTCGTTTGAGGCTTGAGCATTATTGCCATTTGCATTTGAGGTTAGTTGCACAGACTCAGACTTTTGTTGGGGTTAGAAATTGTTGAAAACCCAGATTGTTTGTCTGCATTGTTGATAGCTGTGTGTTTTGACTTATTGGTTGTTTGCTCAATTTTGCTTCATATATGAAGTGTTGGGAGAATACTCAAGTGATCTTATTCATTGATTAGTCCGATGTACATTGGCATTCAAGTTTGATTATGGAGGTTTATTATTCGTCTACATAAGGGAATTCGGCTCAAGGTGGAGATTGTTAAAATATGATCCGACTTCTAGTTTATTACTAGTTGTGTTACCGGATTTGATTCCTAGTGTATTAGGAAACCCTTCTCTAGAGATAGAATCCTACTCCTACGTGAGTTCCACCCCTATATATATATATATATATATATATATATATATATATATATATATATATATATATATATATATATATATAGGACGACCCTAAAATGCACCTTGTTTAATTCTGTATAGTGAATGCACAGACCCTAC
>WEIB01000727.1:0-31231 GCA_015476505.1 Urochloa ruziziensis
CATCGCTGGGAGACTATGAAACCCAACAACATGCCTCGCGGCACTCCGAAAACGCACTTCTCCGATTGAGCTTTACACCGGCGGCCCGGAGAGCCTCGAAAGCGGCTCGCAAATCGTCGACCAAGTTGTCTGCCTTCTTGGATTTTACGACGATGTCGTTGACATATGCTTCCACGGTGCGCCCGATCTGATCTCCGAAGACCCGAAGCATACATCGTAGTGTAGCAGTATATGCCGAAGGGGGTGATGAAAGAAGTCGCGAGTTGGTCGGATTCTTTCATCTTTATTTGGTGATAACCGGAATACGCATCAAGGAAGCAGAGGAGTTCACACCCCGCGGTGGAATCTACGATTTGATCGATTCGTGGCAAAGGAAAAGGAACTTTGGGACATGCTTTATTTAAACCGGTATAATCCACGCACATCCGCCATTTCCCATTCTTTTTCATAACTAGTACAGGGTTAGCTAGCCACACGGGATGAAAAACTTCCTTGACGAATCCGGCCTCCAAGAGCTTGCGCAGCTCCTCTCCAATCGCTCGACGCTTCTGCTCGTCAAAGCGCTGAAGGCGTTGGCACACCGGCCTGGAGTTGGGCTGGATATCAAGGGAGTGCTCGGCGACCTCCCTCGGTATGCCGGGCATATCCGAGGGGCTCCACGCGAAGATGTCGGCGTTGGCGCGGAGGAAGTCGACGAGCACCACTTCCTATTTGCGACCTTCAACGTCTTGTCGTCAGGGTTGCTGGGGTCGAGGGGTACGTCCTTAGTCTGCTCGGCTGGCTCGAAGCTGCCAACGTGCTTTGGCGCAGGGTTGTCAATCTCGTGAACCATCTCTTCCAGACGGGCTACACAAGCTTCATCTTCAGCGAGTGCCTCGGCATGTTCGACGCACTCGACATCGCACTCGTAGGCGTGCTCGAACGAGGGCCCCACGGTGATGACTCCCTTCGGGCCCGGCATCTTCAGCTTGAGGTAGGTGTAGTTCGGGATGGCCATGAACTTGGCGTAGCACGGTAGCCCGAGAATGGCGTGATAGGCACCCCGAAACCCCACCACCTCGAAGGTGAGGACTTCCTTGCGGAAGTTGTCCGGCGTCCTGAAGTAGAACCGGCAGGTCGATCTGCCCGAGGGGCTGAACCCGCTTCCCTGGAGCGACGCCGTGAAACGGCGCCTTGCTTGGGCGCAGCTGGTCCCTACCGATCCCCAGGAGCTCCAGGGTGGGAGCATACATGATGTTGAGGCTGCTGCCTCCGTCCATGAGCACCTTGGAGAAGCGTGTGTTGCCGATGACGGGGTCGACGACGAGCGGGTATTGCCCCGGATTCGGAATGAAATCGGGGTGATCCTCTCTGCTGAAGGAGATGGTCTCCTCCGACCAGTCGAGGTACTTCGGGGGCCGCCCGGTGCACTGCCAGGACCTCTCGACGTTCGCGCTTGCGCTGCCGAGACGTCATGTTGGTCGTGGGCCCCCCGAAGATGAAGAACACATTCTCCACCTGGGGGAATCCACCCTTGTCCTTGCCGTCGGCGTCTCCCTTCTCGTTGTCGTTCTTCGCGGCCACGCGGTTGTAGTATTTCTTCAGCATCTCACACTGCTCGAGGGTGTGAGTGACCGGGCCCCTGTGGTATGGGCACAGTTTCTTGAGCATGTCGTCGAAGACCCCCGGGCCTCGAAGCTGACCCCCTGGGCCCTTGCGGGCGGGGTCCGCCGCGAGGGCTTCGTCGGAGTCGTCGTCTGGCTCTGGTACTCGTGGCGCCTGCTGCGCCTTCTTCCCTTTCTTCCCCTGCTTCATCTTTTTGGCGGGGGCCTTAGGCTTGTTTCCCTCCATGGGCGCTCCTTCCACGTGCTTCCCCTTCTTGTCGACGAAGTTAGCGCCCTCTGCCTCTTCGCCGGAGGCGTAGCGCGTGGCGATGTCGAACAACCCACTAACGGTAGTGGGGGGCTTTCGCCCAAGTTTGCGCACTAGGCCTCGATTCGTCGTGCCCAGGAGGAAGGCGTGAAGCACCTCCGAGTCCCCGACGTTCGGAAGGTCCGTGCAGCATTTGGAGAAGCGACGAACGTAATCTCGCAGGGACTCGCCGGGCTTCTGGCAACATTGCCGAAGGTCCCAGGGGTTCCCCGGGCGTACGTACGTGCCCTGGAAATTGCCCACGAAGGTGTTCACAAGATCGTTCCAGTCATGGATCTGGTTCGGGGGCAGCTGCTCCAGCCATGCTCGCGCCGAGTCTGCGAGATGGAGGGGCAGGTTGCGGATGATGACTTCATCGCTGGACGCACCACCCAGCGTGCATGCCAGGCGGTAATCGTTGAGCCAGACTCGAGGGTCGGTATCCCCGGAGTCTTTGACGATGGTGGTTGGTTGCCGGAATCGTGGAGGTATCGGTGCCGTCCGGATCTCGCGGCTGAACACCCGAGTACCAGGAGGTTCCGGCGATGGGCTCTTGTCTTCACGGCTGTCGTAGCGGCCTCCACGTCGAGTGTGGTACCCATGGCCGGTGGTGGTGTCGAGCTTCCTTTTATTGAGGATGTGACGGGCGTCATCTTTGCCGGCGCGCGTGTCTAGCATGCGTTCCTTCACAGGAGCCTTCATCCGGCTCTTGAGAGGAGTACGCACTGACTCCGCCCGGTCTTGCGCTCCGCCCACGACTCCCGTGCTGTCGGAGCATCTCATACGCGACGCGGAACTCTCGGCCTACTGTACCGCGGCCTGTTCGATCAGGGCTTGCGCCTCGCGGCGCAGGTTGCGGCCCTATGGCGTTGATGGCTCCGGCATCGCCCGTATCAGCGTAGCCGCGGCGATTAACTTCTGGCTGGTCCTCGCCAGGGCCAGGGGGTCGTCCCCGTGGTCGTCGGCCATGATTCGCGCCTGCGCGGTGCGTGCCACCTCCTGCGCGAAGTTACTGGGCCCTGGTCGCCCCGTTTCGAGGGCTGCGCGTAGCCGTCGAACCTGGCGTCGCTCGTCTTCGAGGCTGGCCTCGAGTTCTCGCACCTGGATCAGCTGGGCCTGAACCAGCGCGGCGTCTCCGGTCGTGGGAGGTGCCGGCTGCCGGGGTGCCGCGCTTCCCACGGGGTCTCGTGGCGCGACGGGGCCGTTGTCCTCCGTGTCCGGCTCGAATACTGCCGCGACAAAGCACTCCCGCGCAGGGTCATGATCCCCCGTGCTCGAGTCATCAGAGTAGTCGAAGCAGTAGTCCGCCGCGGCCTGGAACGCCACGAAAGCCTCGTAGTCACGAAGTTCGAGGTATTCCCACTCCGGGTCCTCCCGCGAGGCCTCGTCGGCGCTCGTGCCGAGGTATGAGTCGCCCGGCGAGGTCGCGATAAGGTTCCGGATCGAGAGCAGGTGATGTCCAGCGAGATCGTCGTAGGTGTCCATCGCCGTGCTGATGGATGACGAGTACGCCATGCCCGCCCCACGCATCCCATACGGGAAACGTGACGGCTCGGCCTCGCTCTCCTCGTTCGGGCGCGTGGTCGGAGGCGCGGGTGTTGGCGTGGCCGTCGTCTCCTCGGCAATGGTGCTTTCGCTGAGGTCGACGTCGTCCAAACGGCGCGCACGCGCAGCCCGGCGCCGCTCCATGCGTGCTCGTCGCGAGCGTTGCCCTGAGCGCCTCTTGCGCCTGGGCGTTGGTGGCGGCGATGGGCTTGTCGCGGCGGTCGCGGCAGTGGTGGCCGCCTCCCTTGGGAGGAGCCGCATGAGATAACCGTTGCCGGTTGCCTCAAACCCCAGGCTCCCGAACCAGATGGTGAATCCGGCCGGGAGCGGGTCGGATGAACCGTAGGAGCAGCGGTCAACGAGGCGCTCTGTACGGATCACCATCGAGAGGACTGATGGGTCAAGAAGTCGATCACAGCGCGATGCCCCTACCTGGCGCGCCACTGTCGGTGTCGGAACCGCGCGGGGGTCCAACACCTGCAGAAAAGTGCACTGTGTCCCGTCTCTCGATGGTCGATGCAAGGGCAATGCGGTGACACGAGGTTTATCCTGGTTCCGATCTTCCGATCGTACGTCCAGCAGGGTGTGCTTGCGCACTTGTATTGCCTTGCACCGGGGGGTGCTCGTAGTAGGGGGCTACAAGCTTGGCGGGAGAGGAGGATGAGCCTCCAGGTCCCTTAGAACGAGTAAAAGTTGTGTTGCTTGATGAACTGAGTAGTGAGTATGTGAATGAGTGTGTGAACGAGTGTCTCTGGTGGCCTCCCCGTTCTATGGGGCTGCCTCCTCCTTTTATAGTTCAAAGAGGGGCAGTTACAAACAGTAGAAGTACAGTACTTGGTACAGTGACGGCGTACGACGGGGCGTGACCGCGGGCGTGACTCTTGTCTTGGCTCGTGTTGTCGGACTATGCGACTTCCCGGCGTATGGTGCTCTGGCGCATGGCGTGACGTCCCCTGTACATGACGCACGCTCCTTGTGCTCCTGATTTTATGGGCTGGCGTGGGTCGTCATCATCGAGTACATCGGGCCATGGACCCGTTCGAGGGCTCCCCCTGTCCGTTCGAGGGGTCCCCGTACCGGAGTTGGTAGAACAGGGGAGCGTGACAGTACAGGGCTGTCACGTTGCTCAGGCTCGTGATGCCACACAGGTCTATCACGCTGCACAGTGTAGAGGATGACCGCACGGAGTCAAGGATGACCGCACGGTGTCGGAAATGACCGCACGGTGTCAGGGGTTGGCGGAGATGACCGGGGATGGGCTAATGATCCGTCGCTTGACTTCCTCGCCCAAGGCCGTGCAGAGCCATTAAATGCTATTGTCCATGGGGTTGGTGAGCCGTCAGCGGGTCCCGCGAGCGAGGGGTCTCGAGCGAGGCGGAGATAGGCATCGAGAGCGGCCTCCGGGCTTCGAGCGAGGGGCCTCGAGCGAGGCGGAGTTCCGCTTCGCTCGAGGGGTACTGGGCACCCTCGAGCTTGACAGCGGATCAAGACCTCTGCGCTTATTTTTCGCCGGGTTAATTGGTTCCAGCGGTTTAGTTGGTGATTACTGTTGTCTTAGGGCCTCTCCCAGGATTGGCACTGACAGCAGTGATGCAAGCCATGGTGTGCAGAGATCATGTTCATAGATGCAAAATCTCAACTTCTGCCAGAAGGCGGTCGCTGCTGGGCAAGCAAGGAAGAGGTGGATGTCTGTTTCCAGGGCATCAGGACACCGCTGACAATTTGAGTCATCTCGAGCTCTAATATTCTTGTGGTGCAGATTAGCTCTAGTTTGCAGTCTCTGATTGTACAGAAGCCAAGAGAAGAGTTTGACTCTAGTAGGAAGATCAGTAGACCAGATGATGCAGGCATGTTCGTCGCGAACGCCCAAGTGCTGCAACATGGAGTAGGCGGTGCTGGAGGAGTAAGGCACTGGTTTGGGAGTTCTGAGAAGGTGCACGTCTTGCGAGGTGCTCGGTGGAACAGATGCCACAATTTCTCGAATAGATCAAAATTCCGAGCGTGCAGCGGGAGTGAGCCGGTTCTGCAGGGAGAGACCGTGGTTGAGAACAGAATGCAGAGTGCAGTGTTGATCTGTGGTGTGCGAGAACAGAGCAGCGAAGCGTTCAGATAGGGGAGCTGAGCCAGTCCAGAGGTCGAACCAGAAGGATGTTTTGTGGCCACTCCCGGGTGAGACAGCAGTGATCGATCGATATCTATGCAGCTCATCATATATAACTCCAGCCAAAAAGCTGTTCGGTCTACGGAATTCAATCCCCCGTGGCAAGGAGGCAGATAGCCAAGTTTTCCAAGGGAGTGGTTCTTGCCCAAGGTAGCGATCCACAAACTTCATCAGGAGGCAGTGGTTTTGTGTAGTTAAATCTTTAACCCTGAGTCCTCCTTCATGTTTTGGAAGGCACACTTTCTCCCAAGCAATAAGACATTGTGCACCGGAGTAGTGATCCGTGCCGGTCCAAAAGAAGGAGCGTCTTCGAGCATCGAGAGCCTCCCTGACCGTGGGGGGGATGAGAAGAGAGCTCATGAAGTACACATCCAAGCTTCCGAGGACCGCGTTTGTGAGCACAAGCCGACCGCCGGCGCTGAGTAGCCGTGCGCGCCAGCCAGCTAAGTATCGATCAAAGGATGAAATGAGTGGAGCGAAGTCAGAGACATGGAGCCGGGTTGGGGCCAGTGGAAGACCTAGGTAAGTTTGGGGAAAGGAGGACACTGGACAGCCGAGTACTGCAGCCATTGCGCAGGAAGTTTGGTCGTCTGTGTGTATGGGAACAAAGGTGGATTTGTGAAAATTGATCACCAGCCCGGTGGCGTTCGAGAACGTGTCAAGGATCGTTTTGAGAGCGTTGATTGAAAAAAGATAGACGGGAGTGGCGACCGCCACTCCAAGCTAGAAACCACCACAGGCCAGCCATCTCCGGCCGTCGTCGCTGCAGCCCGGAGAGGCGCGGCGGCGCTGAAGCCAGCCCAGCCGCAGCCCGCAGACCCTTCATCCTCCTACACTCCCCACTGAAGCTTTGTGTAGTTTTTGAAATCCCGGCGACAAGCATCCCTGTGTGGCAGTTTTGAGCTCGCCCTACTCTACTCCTCCAGATTCGGCCTCTTTGCTCCAAGAACTAGCCCCTGCGTGATGGAATCTTGCGAGGACAGAGAAAGGAGTGCAGTCTGGCCAGTGGCGTGATCCACCCCCTCCCGGCTGGCTCTTACGTGCGGTGCCCCTCCTCTTCCCATCCTACGCGTGGTGCTGCCGGCCATGGCCCCGGTGGCCCCTTCAGGTTCCCCCCTCCGAGCAGTCTTCTCCGGTCAGATCCGGCCTATCTCGGGTCGGATGTGGCCGCTGACAGGGCGATGGAGCGGCCTCAGCCGGGCGTACTCCAATCCGTGTCCCAGTCGGCTGGCGGCTGTGCCCCCAGATCTACGTCATCCCCATCGGCGACATCGTATACGCTGCCGCCCCCAGCAACCTGGCGCTCGACAAGCTCGCCCTGGTCAATGGAGCCCGGCGTCCATTCATCTACAAGCAGGCCGGCTACAGCAACAGTAAGCCTCCTCCTTTGCTCAGGCCAACTTCAAGGCTAGGAGTTGCTTGCTCATGATGGCCATCCCGTGACGTATATGTGCCGCTGTTCTCCTCACTGCTCGAGTCATCAAGGATTCAAGCAGTGGGCCGATGGGCGTTCGGTGCGAGGAGTTGACGGCGAAAGCCATTTCTAGTTTTAAACTAGTGCTCACTTGAACTTTGCCTTCGCCAAGCCTCAGAGATAATGCAGGCAAAGGTTGGTTGCTGTCATCGTGGTCCGTCGAGTGTCCTCCATTGGCGTCTCTGCTTCGTCGACGCTCTCTCTGTTGGTGGTGCCAGAAAATCAAATGCCGGGTGGTGTTTCCACCGCTTCCACCATTCACCCTCAAGGATTCCTCCCCTTGCGCGGCGTTGGATGGTCATACGTGGGCCCAGATGAGCTGTCGGCGTCACTATCAGCTTCGAAAGGGAGGTCGTTGTTTCCGGTGAGCTTGGACTTGCTCATCTTTTGCCACCTTTAGTCCCCATTTCGTTGCGTGGTCCCTCGGATGGAGAGCGTGCAATGGAGAGGCGTAGCTATGAGGGGTGGCGGAGGGTGAAATGGTCGGCGCATTCGGCAAGTATGCTGCTCGGTGGTGGCACAAACCGGCAATCGGTGGCCGCTTTTGGCTAGTGTCACTATTTATCTTTGATTGCTCACGGTTGTGTTTTTCTCATTTGCTATGTTTGTTGTACTCTGTTACCCCCCCCCCCCCCCCCCTGATGTAGTTCTCCTCCGATCCCTTAAGATTGGAGACGTTGTAACCATTCCATCACCGGTCTAGCCGGAATTTGTGGTAATGAAATTCAGGTGGGACTTTTCGTCCCCCGATGAACACTCAAAAAAAATATATAATCATCTCCTCTAATTCATATGTATTATATTAGGAGAAATGATAAAAAAATATATTATTCTCCACTTTGATCCGCATTGTATAGGACGGCAATGATATTCAACCAAACAAGACATGAGCATTGGATACCTTTCTAATTCTACTCAAGTGTAGGTCCATTGGGCATCTAGTGTATAGAACCGGCCCGTTTCTTAAAAGGGGTCTACAATAATTTGATTTCACATGTTATATTTGTCACAATGTA
Organism: Urochloa ruziziensis; assembly: GCA_015476505.1. Taxonomy (NCBI): domain Eukaryota; kingdom Viridiplantae; phylum Streptophyta; class Magnoliopsida; order Poales; family Poaceae; genus Urochloa; species Urochloa ruziziensis. Next base: position 8,087 of record WEIB01000727.1, read on the forward strand.
TATAACCTTGGGTTGGGTTGTGTAGAAATACTTGTATAGGACATGGACTCTAGAGTCCGAATCATGTAATCTCTTGTATAGTTCCTGTCCTACATGGACTCTACTTGTAACCTATCTATGCTGGTTGTTTCCCAGCCTATATAATAAATCATGGGCGCCCTCAATGGGTAAGCTGTTCTACAAACTCTTACATGGTATAAGAGCCACTTCCTCCACAAAATATCGAGTAGCGTTTTGAGGTGTTTTTTTTCTCTCTCGTCGACTTCATGAGTTCGACAAGTTTTTTGGCGGCTTCAACTATGTTCAGTATTCCTGTCTCTGAGAAGCTTACTAGGGAAAACTTTCTTGTGTGGCGAGCACAAGTTCTCCCTGCTGTTCGCGCCTCTCGATTGCTGGCGATTCTTGATGGATCGTCACCAGAGCCAGCCCCCGTTCTTCAAATTCGCAAGACAGACAACACTGTCGAAGAAAAGGAGAATCCAGCCTACATGACTTGGATTGCACAAGATCAGCAATTGCTTGCGTACCTGCTTTCATCCATGACCAAGGAAGTGTTGGTACAGGTCTCCACTTATGAACATGCCACCCAAGTTTGGTCGGCCATCAATGAGATGTTTTCATCTCAATCGCGCTCCAAGATTCTTCAGCTCCGGGCACAACTGTCCAGAGAGAAGAAGGGTGAATCCTCTGCTACAGCTTATTATACCAAGATGAAAGGCATTGCTGATGAGATGGCTGCGGCAGGCAAGAAGATCGAAGATGATGATCTGATTAGTGCTATCCTCAATGGATTGGACTCCGATTACAATCCCTTTGTTTCCTCTATGACGGCCAAAGATACACTTTCTCTAACTGATCTCTACTCACAGCTATTATCATATGAAGCTCGGCTCAATCAGCAACGATCAGAAGAAGGGCGCTTCTATTCCTCGGCCAATTCTGCATCTCGTGGCCGTGGACGTGGTTCTTCTCGTGGTCGTGTTCGTACCTACAATACCTCTGGTCGTGGCAACAGTAATCCACCAAGTGGTCGCGGTCAAGGAGCTATGGGATCTACAGAGGCTGATGATGGATCGACATGTCAGCTTTGTGAGCGAACTGGCCATACAGTGCATGACTGCTGGTACAGATTCAATAGAAAGTACGTCCCTCCTCATGATGGTGGTGCTAAGCCAATTAGAACTGGTCCCCAAAAGTCAGCATCTTCGATGGTTCCATCCTACGGGATTGACACTAATTGGTATTTTGACTCGGGCTCCACTGATCATGTCACCAATGACCTAGATCGCATTACTTCACGGGAGCGTTATGGTGGTCAGGATCAGATTCACGCAGCCAACGGCAAAGGTATGAGCATAAGTCATGTTGGCAGTACTAGTTTTCATACCCCTTGTCGCAATTTTTCTTTTAATAATGTGTTACATGTTCCTGATGCCACTAAAAACTTGATCTCGGTTCATCAATTCACTTCAGATAACGATGTTTTCCTTGAATTTCACCCATCATTCTTTTGTGTTAAGGACCTAGCCACGAAGAATCTTCTGCTTCAAGGCCGATGCCGTGATGGTCTCTACCCACTGCCGCATCAATCCCAAGTTCATCATGTCACAAAACCTTCTATCTCTCAATGGCATCATCGCTTAGGACATCCTGCTTCACCCATTGTTGATCGAGTTCTTAAAGACAATAGCTTATCTTTTCGTAGTGAGTCTACAAACTTTATTTGTGATGCTTGTCAACAAGCAAAAAGTCATCAATTGCCTTACCCTCAGTCGGATAGTATTTCAACTTTTCCTTTTCAATTAGTGTTTTCAGATGTTTGGGGTCCTGCCCCAACATCAGTTGGTCGGTATCAATACTATGTAAGCTTCATTGATGATTTTAGTAAGTTTACATGGATCTATCTTCTTAAAATCGATCTGAAGTCTATCAAGTCTTTCTTAATTTCCAACAACTTGTTGAGAGATCCTTTAACAGGAAAATCATAACTATGCAAACCGACTAGGGTGGTGAATATCAAAAACTTAACTTCTACTTTCAAAAAGTTGGCATTACTCATCATGTTTCATGTCCTCATGCTCATCAACAAAACGGCTCTGCAGAACGCAAGCATCGGCACATCATCGAAGTAGGTCTCTCTCTTTTAGCCCAAGCATCCATGCCCCTCAAATTCTGGGATGAAGCCTTTTTAACTGCAACATATCTCATTAATCGTACTCCAAGTAGGGTCCTTGATTTTTCCACTCCCCTAACACGCCTAACTGGTGAATCTCCTAATTATTCCTTTCTTCGTATATTTGGTTGTGCATGTTGGCCCAACCTTCGACCCTACAATAAACATAAACTTCAATTTCGATCAAAACAATGTGCCTTCTTGGGGTACAGCACTATGCATAAGGGCTACAAGTGCCTAGATGTTTCGACAGGCCGCGTATATATCTCTCGGGATGTTGTTTTCGACGAGAACATCTTTCCTTTTGCAAATCTTCATCCCAATGCCGGCCATCGTCTTAAAAGTGATGTCCTCCTTCTACCCCCTCACCTTTTATCACATGACGGGGATATGAATTCTAGTTCTTCTGACACGACTAATGCTTCTAACCGTTCTGTTGAGTTGTTGTATGATGATTCAGGAACAGGGGCGTCTTCAGAAGCGCCATTACCAGCCTCTCGGGTGCGCTTTCCGTTTTTGACCGAAGAGAGTTCAGGAGTTTCCCCTTTGGAGCATCTAGACGAGGAAAACGCAGATCCCAGAGTTGCTTCGGGCCCTGAACCCGATGCTGATCATGTCCCACCGACAAATGTGCCTCCTGCCATCCCTGAACCCGATGCGGATCCGCCCGCGTCGACGCCACCTCCACTCAATCCCGTCGCGCCAGCTGCCCGACAACCAGACAACGCCCCTGGATCTTCTGTGGTCGCTGCTTCTTCGTCTCCGGTGGAATCAGGATCCCGTGCGGATCGCCCGAGATCTTCTGCGCCAGATACAGGCAATCCTTCAGTACGACGGCTCCCTCCACCACCTCCAGGGCCTCCTCGGCCTGTACATGGACCAATCCGATCCCTGTCTTTTCGACCACGAACTCGTTCCCAAGACAACATTCACAAGCCCAAGGTCTACAATGATGGCACAGTTCGGTATGGGTTGTCTGCTGAAGTTTGTGAGCCGTCATCTTTGCAAGATGCTCTTGCTTCGGATCAATGGCGTCGCGCAATGCATGAAGAATATGATGCTCTTCTTCGCAATCACACTTGGCATTTGGTACCTCCTCAATCTGGACGCAATGTCATCGATTGCAAATGGGTCTATAAAGTTAAACATCGCTCTGATGGTTCGGTGGATCGCTATAAAGCACGTCTTGTTGCTAAAGGCTTCAAACAACGGTATGGCTTGGATTATGAAGATACTTTTAGCCCAGTTGTGAAAGCAGCTACTATTCGACTTATTTTATCTCTAGCTGTTTCGAATCAATGGAGTATTCGACAACTAGATGTTCAGAATGCGTTTTTACATGATGTTCTGGAGGAAGATGTTTATATGAAGCAGCCACCTGGGTTTGTTGATTCTACGCTTCCCTATCATGTTTGCAAGCTTGACATGTCACTCTATGGTCTCAAACAAGCTCCACGAGCTTGGTATTCACGGCTCAGTTCTAAGTTACTTGAATTGGGGTTTCATGCTTCAAAAGCTGATACCTCTCTCTTCTTTTTCAAACAAGGTAATGTCACCATTTATTTTTTGGTGTACGTTGATGACATTATTGTGGTGAGCTCTAGTAATATGGCGGTTACTAAGCTCCTGGATCGTCTTCGTGATGATTTTGCTCTCAAAGATCTTGGATCTCTTCATTACTTTCTTGGCATGGAGGTACAATCGTGTGCTGATGGTGGTCTTCTGATTTCTCAATGCAAATATGCAAAGGAACTTATTTTTAAGGCTGGTCTCAAAGATTGCAAGCCTGCTCCGACTCCTATGGCTGTGTCGGACAAATTAAGTCAGTATATTGGTGATCCGCTTGATGCTGCTGGTATTACTCGGTATAGGAGTCTGGTTGGTGGACTTCAATACTTGACTCTCACGCGCCCTGATATTGCCTTCCCTGTCAATAAGGTCTGCCAATATTTGAAAAGTCCCACTACAGCTCATCTTACTGCTGCAAAGCGTATTCTGCGGTACATCAGTGGTACTTTTTCTTATGGATTGAAGTTTGATCGCTCATCTTCCATGGTTGTTAGTGCTTTCTCGGATGCTGATTGGGCAGGTTGTTCTGATGATCGCAAGTCTACTGGAGGATTTGCTTTGTTTTTAGGAGGCAATCTTATTTCTTGGCAAGCTAAGAAACAAGCTACGGTATCTCGTTCTAGCATTGAAGCTGAATATAAAGCTTTGGCTAATGCTACCGCAGAGGTTATTTGGGTTCAATCTCTTCTAAATGAATTGGGTGTGAGGCAGTCCAAGGTCCCTATTTTGTGGTGTGATAATATTGGTGCTACCTATTTATCTGCTAATCCAGTGTTTCATGCTCGCACCAAACATATTGAGGTTGATTATCACTTTGTTCGTGAACGAGTAGCTCAGAAGCTATTGGATATTCGAATTATTTCTTCTAATGATCAAGTGGCTGATGGATTTACTAAACCACAATCGCTGCCAAGGTTACAAGCTTTCAGGAGCAATCTCAATTTAACAAGTGGCTAAGAGCATTGTTACTTGAGATTGAGGGGGGCTGTAGAAATACTTGTATAGGACATGGACTCTAGAGTCCGAATCATGTAATCTCTTGTATAGTTCCTGTCCTACATGGACTCTACTTGTAACCTATCTATGCTGGTTGTTTCCCAGCCTATATAATAAATCATGGGCGCCCTCAATGGGTAAGCTGTTCTACAAACTCTTACAGGTTGGATCCATTAATTAGCCCCACACCCATTCCTCTTTCTCTCTCCCTTGGTAGTCTCGTGGACAGGGCCTTGTGCAGAACCTAGTGGTGCTACTTGCTTCTTCAACTGAAGTGTTGTGGCTGGCCTGGCTTGTTGTCCAAGGGCAGGAAATATATTGATGGAGAAGACAAGATGGGGGCAGAGCTTTGTGCTGAAGATCCTAATGCTACTACTTCTTCGTCTCAAGTGTTGTGGCCTGGATTGTTGTTCAAGAGCTGGAAATAAATGGATGGAGAAGAGAAGACGGGGCAGAGCTTTGTGCTCTACTGCTTTGTGTGACCGTCTCTACTCTCACGCAGTGTGTGCTTTTCAACTACTAAACAGTACCAGCAGCGTGAAACAGTGGAAAAAAGGGAAAGCAAAACAACCAGCTCTCCAGCAGGCAATGCTGTTGAATGCATTATGCATGTGCCTGAACCGCATGGCACACAAAAATGGGGTGCATGCAATTTTCATGGAACAATATATGACCTTGCTCACCTTGCACATGTTGGCTTCATGTAAAGTATTCAAAAGAAAAAAAAAATAAGTAAGGAGAACTCAAACAAAGAGTAAAAGGGCACTCCAACTTATCTCTAAATAATTGTCAATTTTTTTCCAGTGGACCCCATGAAGACAAAAAAACTAGAAGTGAAGTGGGAAACATGAAGTAACTGCAGCTAAATTTACAAAGTAATGAGCTATTTTGTTGTGAACCGCATCCATGCCAACATGCATAACGTACGGTATTATAATCCAACTATGTTACAAAACTGTGAACCAAACACCATCAACGTTCTTCAAGGGAGAGCAAGAGCCAATGTCAATTCTCAAACAAAAAAAAAGAAGTTCTAGGTACCTTTTTAGATCAGCACTTTTGTCTAAAATCTTGTGTTGATATACACATGACGGTCTCCTCCATTTCATACGTATAAGGAGAATTATTAAGGAAATTAGTTTATTCTCCACTTTGGTGCCCATTGTATAGGACGGTAACGATATTCATCCAAAACCAAGACATAAGCATTGGAAACCTTTATTCTAATTCTACTGTACTGCAGGTCCATTACTACTCCACAGGGGGTTGCAGGGATAAAAGAGGACAGTAACCTCCTCTGATCTGCACAGCTGTAGTATAGAATCGAAACAGAGTATGCTTGCAGCGATAGCAAGTGGTAGCAGCTGAAGAATTGCCACTGCTACACGTATGATTGGTCCACTTGTTAACCGGGAGCAATTGCACTACACGATGCAAATGATGGAAAAGATCATGGACATCTCTGTTGCTGGCCGGCCAACCAGTGAAGACTGGAGTATCAAAAAAAAAAAAAAAAAAAGCGAGACCGAGGCTGAAAAACAATCTGAAACCAAGAAAAGCGATTACATGACCAGTCGTTGCAGCAAGCTCGCTCGAGCGTGTATGTGCATGTGTCTCTGACTCTTCGTGGTTCGTGTGAGGAAAGATGAGAAGAGATCACTTACGTCTCGTCGTCGTCGCAGTCTAGGTGGAACTGGTAGTTTCTGCCGCGGCCTCAAGTCGGATGGGATTGCAGTCGCCGACTCACACAGTTCAGGTGTGTTTTTGTCAGGGGCAGAGCTCAAGCTTGTTATCGGGTCCGCCGACCCCGACGAATTTTGTCAAATCAGTGGTAAATCACTGTTCTTAACCGTTAATCATTCTTATGACCTTGGCCACTCATGCAAAAGACCACGGTGCTCTTTCAGTCTAGTTTCGCCCTTAGTTCTTGTAGTTGGTGTTGTAGGCGAAGGTCGTCCACTTCCAGCGTCGATGACCTTCGCCAACAACGAGTGGACGACTTTCGCCTACAACACCAACTACAACAACACCCCGATGTGCACGGCGTTGACGACCCAGCCAGAGTACCTCGTCGGCGCCCAAATCGACGGCAATGGCGGAAAGCACGAGGCGGTGACGGCGCTGAACAGGGAGAATCCAAGTGCGCGATTGAGTGATTGTTAACATCCTTTCCGCCTCGCGCTTTCCGCCATTGCCGTCGACCTAGACGCCAAGTGACGCCGGCTGAGAAGCAGGAGGGAGAGGACAGGTGGTAGCTCCGCACCATCTCTCTTTGGCAGACTACGCACTGGGACATGAGTGAGTGGTCTTTGCACAAAGTCTAGAGCTTCTTCTTCTTCAACTGCAGGAAGTGAGTGAGGCATGTACCGAGAGACCGAGAGCTTATATGCTGAGGGAGGATGGTCACAGAAGAGAGACGGTAAAGGCCTTTGTGCGCTGTTGCCTAGGTACATGGTTTCTAGCTATGGCCACTGTCTCACGCATTGTACGCTTCTTTGCAACTGCGAGATCATGTAGTGACTGCAAGTGTGGGTCCTGGAAAGGCAGCAGCTTTACAGCAGAGTGCTTGGACTGCCTGATGAAGTGTGTGAGTCGGAGACACATTGCTTGACTGCCTTGGAAGAGTGGATGAGTTGGGAAATCACGTGATAGTTTCACTGATCTAATGCATGTATAGACGTATGGCGCCGTCAAACTAAGCAAAAAAACAAACAAAAAGAGAGATGGTACTACATAGAAGCTATCCTAGCATGCAGTTTGTTCCCGTTCAAGGAAAGGGTTCCTTTTGTGCTCTACTGCCTTGTGTGTGTTAGGTTGATCTCCAGCCAGTTGGTCCAAAGGCCAACTGGGCCTTTGACTCGCGTCCTGATCGGGGACGCCCAGCCCAATAGAAGGCTGGCGGGCCCTCGTCGCGCTGCCCTATATAGAGGATGTGGGGGCTATGGCACTAGACACGAGGTTCACTCCTGCCGTCACTCCCACCGTATTCTAACCCTAACCCGATCTGAGAGGGGGGCTGCCAGCGATGGGAAGCACCACCAGCGGCCGTCATCGTCGTCGCCACTACACCAACCGTCGCTGCCCGTGTGCAGCCTCCATCGGCATACCAGCGACGCACAGCAGAAGGTCCAAGGTATGCCATCCAAAGTGATCTACTCCTAGTCGACCCATAGAATATATCAGTGTGACCTTCTCACTATCACGCGGTGTGTGCCTTTCAACTGCTAAAGAGTACCTGCAGCGTGAAACAGGGAAAAAAATAGAAACAACAAGAAGGCACTGCTGTTCAATGTTAACCGCATTGCACATAAAAATTGAGAGCATGCATTTTTCATGGAACAATATGACCTTGCTCACCTTGTACATATTGGCATGTTGCTTCATCTTAAGTATTCTGTATTCAACATTAAAATAAGTGAGCGAAACACAAACAAAACAGTAAGAGGGCACTCACCCTTATCTCTAAATAATTGTTAACTTTGTGCAACGGATCTTATGAAGACAAAGATCAAGAAGTGAAGTGGGAAACATAACTGCAGTTAAATTAATTTACAACGTAATGAGCTATTTAACGTACTCCCTCCCGTCCAATAAAAAGTGCAATTCCAGCGTTTAATTTTTTTTAAAAAATGTAATATTAGAAATTGAATCACAACTACCTTCCAAATTAAGTGGCCGGAGTTGATTTGTGTGCTAAAACTAACCACTTTAGATAAAAAACTGAGGGTAGGGGAGTCTTTTTAGCCGCCACTAACCTGTCTGGAAAAAAACCAGAATTGCTCACTTTATGGGACGGAGGGAGTACAGTATTATAATCCAATTATGTTACAAAACTATGAACCAAACACCATCAATGTTTTCTTCTAGGGAGAGCACGAACCAATGTCAATTCTCAAAAAAAAAAAAGTGCTACGGACTTTTATAGAGCAGCACTTGTGACTAAAATCTTGTCTCGATATATACATGATGATCTCCTCCAATTCATATGTATTAGGAGATTTGGAAACGAAATTAGTTTACTCTTGACTCTCATTCGCATTGTATAGGTCGGTAATGATATTCATCCAACAAGACATGAGCATTGGATGCCTTTATTCTAAATCTAGTTTGTTGCAGGTCCATTATTCCAAATGCGAGCAAGGACGACGAGGATGAGGACATCCTGAAGAAGAAGAAGTTGCTTTATTAGCTTTGCTTTGACTGAAGCACTTGAAACATTGAATATACATGTGTAATGCTTTTTAGTGGGCTAACTAAGTGTACGTACATTATCATCGTAACGCAATATTACTTTATACGCACAAGAATACAAATACGACTACAAATATGCATTAGAACTAAAATAAATAACAAAAGAAACTAAAATGAAAGAGAAAATAAAAAAATATTAGTACCGGCTGGTACTAACTGTGTGCCCAGGCGCGCGTAGTGGGCACACAGTCTAGTACAGGCTGGTCTAAAGTGCCGCGTTCAACCGGTACTAAATTGCACGCCAATTTAGTCTCGAAACTTTTGTACCGGCTGGAAACGGGTACTAAACGCGGCTTCCCAGTGGGTATTGAAGCTCGTTTTTCTACTACTAGTGAAAGGTTGTTCGTTGAATCATGCTGGAGCTTTGTATTTTCACTCTGCAAATGTTTTTCTCTTCCTCTTTTATTTATGAACGTGCCCCTTGGTTCCTCCGCAATACTTAGTTTCCTGCAAACTTTACCTTGTTGTAGAGTGATTTCATATTTCTTTTTAGGGTTTCATTAGCGCTCTTGATGAGAATTCACATCTCTGCTTCACTGAAATTTAGCAGCAATATGAACGCCACAGGTACTGCATGGTGATCTCCAGTTCTTCACATCATTTTAGGCACGAAATATAGCGACATGCATGTTGATTCCAAGGTCGGCACTACCACACAACAAAATGACCAGCGGTGACGTTTGCTTCACTGACTCGAGCTGCCGGGCTGCATCGCGTTGATGCTCTCCCTGTTCAGCACGCTGAACAGGGAGAGCATCAACGCGATGTCGCCCGACGGCTCGTCGGGTGCGTCTCGTGCTGTCTGCCATTGCCGTCAACCTCGACGACAAGTGATGCTGGAGGGAGAGGGACAGGGTGGTATCGCACTATCGCCTCGCGCCCTCGCCATCTCTCTTTGACAGACTACGTAGTACGCACTGGGACTGGAGTTAGTGGTCTTTGCACGAAGCCTAGAGCTTCTTCTTCAACTGCAAGAAGTGAGGCATTAGCCAAGAGACCGAGAGCCTATTTATGCTGAGGGAGGATGGTCACAGAAGAGAGATGGTGAAGAGCTCTGTGCTGGGCTGTTGCCTAGCTACATGGTTTCTAGCTACGGCCGCCGTCTGACGCATTAATTGTACACCTTGCAACTGCTAGATCATGTACTTAGAGCAAAGCTAATGGTTTCGGTAACGTGCGGGCGACTCGGCGTGCATCTCAGCAGCTGCATGTGACGGGCCCCGCGGTATTTAATGCCGCACGCAGCTTTGCAGGCACAAGCAGCCAATAAGCGACGCAGAAGTGAGGAAGGCAGCACCATACGCCCGCTAATGCCGCCGTCTCGCGAAACGGTAAGTTCCCTCTCTCTCCTGGTTTCTCTCTCCACATCAGCATTTCGGCTGCTACTACATAGCCATAAGAGCAAGATTTATAGTTACGGTCACGAGCGGGCGAGAGGAGCTCCAGCTCAGCAGCTCGTTGCTTTTTTTATTCACAGCTTCCAGCGACATTTACTCCTCTGTCAGTTTTTGATAGCGACGGCAACCAATGAGCAGCTTAGAGAACAGCACTGGCGGGCCCAAACAGGCCATGCGCCCGCTTTTTCTTGGCGTATCGCCGCTCGCCCATTCTCTTCTCTCTCCCGTTTCTCTTTCTTCCACCTCAGATTCCGCCAACTACTCGCCCGTTGTAATACTTGCTCTTACTACAAGTGTCAAGTGTGGGTTCTGGAAAGGCAGCAGCTTTTCAGCGGAGTGCTTGGACTACCTGATGAACTGTGTGAGTCGACACGAGACATTGCGGACTGCCTTGGAAAGAGTGAATGAGTTGGGAAATCGCGTAATAGTTTCACTGATCTAATGCATGTATGTACACGCGAGCTTTGCACTTTCACTCTGCAAACGTATTGTTTTTCTTTTTTTTCCTTGAACAAGTTCCTTTTCTCTCCTCCCTACTACTTAATTACTTTTCTGTAAACTTTTCATTGTTGTAGGGTGATTTAATATTTCTTTTGAGGGTTTCATAAATGAGAATTCACATCTATCTGCTTCACTGAATCTTATCATAAGCATGAAAAAACTGTAAAATAAAAGGCAAATGAATGTCACGGGAACCTGCAGGTGATCTCCACATCATTTAAGGCAAGAAACCGAGACATGTTGATCCCAAGGTCGACATTACCACACTAACAGAATGATGACTCACACTAAGTTACCCGACAATCACTTCACTAATCTCTCTCACAAGACAAACCCCTACTGGCTTCGACGGCACAACAACAAGCAACTAGAACAGCTTAACACATGACACACGAACTCAGCTCCTTACTGCCAATCTCCATTATTCCGTCGATCCACACACCAGGCCGTCGGCCTCACAATCAGGTGTCTTGATGTTCCTAGAGCTCCATCACGTCATGCTGACAAGAAAGAGCTGGATCAGTAAGCATCAAGGATAGATTTTTCACATTGACAGAACCGAATCCAGTGGTGGCCGGTTAAATTAAACCTACCTCGGCGTGAGACTCCTTGTTCTGCAGATCAACATTCGGCTCCGACGAGCGAGGCCCAGTGTGGTATTTGTCCACGACGATCCTACTGCGAAGCGAAACCACATCGAAATCCACAAGAGAAAAATTCAAGATGGTGCGCGACGAAATCAGGGCAAGCAATCACGAAAATGTGCCAGATTGGTGCGCGAGCTGAGGACGGCACTTACGGGCGGTCGTTGCCGTCGAACTCGATGCTGCCGTCGAAGCCGCCGGCGCGGCCCCCGCCGCCGTTCTTGCCGTCGGCGAAGATGCGGTTGAGGTAGGCAGACTCCTCGTAGGTGGCCGGCTCGACGGAGAAGCCGGAGCCCGGCTTCTTGGCGCGGTACTTCTCCACCCAGCGGTCGAGCCACTCGGACTCCTCCTCGGTGGGGTAGGTGACGCTGATCCGGATGTCCGGCCCGTCCTCCAGACCACCCGCCGCTGCTGCGATGGCGAAGGCCACGGCGACAGCCGCAGTGAGGCCGGCGAGGAGCAGGAGTGAGGTGGGGACGCGGCGGGAGGGCTGGTGAAGGCGACGACGAGCCATCTCGCTCACTTGGTGGTCTCGTGGATGACTAGTGCTACTCGCTTGCTTCTTCAACCGAAGTGTGGTGGTCTGGATTGTTGTTCAAGAGCAGGATCGAAATATATGGATGGAGAGGAGATGGGGCAGCAGAGCTTTGTGCTCTAGTGCTTTGTGTGTGACCGTCTCACTCTCTCACACAGTGTGTGCCTTTCAACTGCTAAAGAGTGGAGTACCAGCAGCGTGAAACAGCGGGGGGGGGGGGGGAAAAAGAGAGAAATGGAAACAACCAGCAGGCACTGCTGTTCAATGCATGTGCCTTAACCGCATTGCACTTAAAAATGTGGAGCATGCATTTTTCACGGAACGATATGACCTTGCTCACCTTGTACGTATTGGCATGGTGCTTCATCGAAAGTATTCAAAATTAAAATAAGTGAGCGAACCTCAAACGAAAGAGTCAGAGGGCACTCACCCTTATCTCTAAATAATTGTTAACTTTGTGCAGCGGATCCTATGAAGACAACGGTCAAGAAGTGAAGTGGGAAACATGAAGTAACTGCTACATGTATGATGTGTCCACTTGTTGACCAGGAGCAACAACAAAACAGCTTTCCACATTAGCAGATGCTCGTACTTGGAACACATGGTACACGGCCCGTTTAGTTCTAGGAGAGAGAAGAATAGAAAAAGTTTATGCATTGGGAGACATGCATTACGAGAGAGGGCACGAAAATCGAGAGAGAAACTTTATGCAAAATGAAAGATTCTAAACAGCAAATGTTGGAAAAGATCATGGATATCTCTCCCTGCTTGTTGCTGGCCGGTCAACCAGTGAAGACTGGAGCAAAAAAGACACCGGTGAAGATTGGTGGCACTGAAAAAAGGCTCTTGACAGCCACAATAACTTGATCAAAATTAGAATTTTGTTTTGTCAAAAATATTGATAAACAAAGATTTATTAATTAAATTTTAAGAGGATTATATCGAGTTGACACAATACTCTAGTTCAGGTTGAGAAAACTCATTAACTAAAGGGTATTGAGAAAATACATTTTCAGCATAAAGGGATGGTTCCTTCAACAGTTTGAGAAAAGCATATACCCTAAATTGAGAAACACACATGTCCTTCGAACATCTCTAATAGTTTTCCTTTCCCCTTTCTGACCATAAAGGGGAATTTCCTTTCACAATTTCAGCATATAGGGGAGAGGGGCCAAAATCAGTTCCCCTTCTCTCTAGGGGAGCGGGCGGCGGGGCAAGGTCGGGGCAAGCCGGCCGGCGGCGTGGAGCCGGCTGGCGGCACGCGGAGGAGGCAAGCTGCAAGGTCATGGCCAAAGGGCGGCGCGGCGCCGACGGGCCACGCTGGCGGCAGTCGGCAGGGCAAAGCAGCAACGCCACAGGCTGGATCGGATGACCAAAGAGTTTCATCAGTGGGTGGATCCTGTGGCTAGAAAGAACTGAAGGAACGGAAGAAGAAAAGGAGAAGGAGCCAGATTGAGAAAAGAAAGGGGAGAGGAGGAGGAAATAGGGAAAGGAGAAAGGGAGAAATGGATCTGTTGGAGCAAGTTTTTCTCCCTAAATCTCCTATATAGCTAAAAGGTGGAAAAAAGAAAAGAGGATAGGAAAACTATTGGGGATGCTCTTACAAACCACAAAAGATCGTTCGGTTGCTACACTAGATCCAGCCTGTAGTAGTTCGCCACGTGGCCGTCTCTCCCTTCTCTCATCCTCCTTTCTTCTCTGTCATGGGAAGCCGAGATGGCCAGCGGAGCATACAACGGGCTAGGACAGCTGGTAGGCAGCGACATGAATCGGGGTGATGCAGCAGCCATGGCCAGCGGCGACGCGTATCGCGGTGGCGCTGAGGACGGCCGGTGGCGGCGTGAATTGGGACGGCACGGAGCCGGCGTCAGCATGAATCATAGCGGCAGTAACAACCGGCGGGGTGGATGGCATGGCCGATGGCGGCACGAATCACAACGACGCTAATGGCCGCCGGCAACGCGAATTGGGGCAGCACGTTGGCAGTGCCGCTCTACCGGATGTAATGATGCTGGTCATGGCCGGTCGGCCGCTCGCTCGCAAGCAAGGAGGCGAGGCAGCATAATGGCTGGCTATGGCCGACGTTGGCTGGTAGCATGGGAGAGAAAAAAAAAGGAAAGGGAAGGGGGTTGAGGAAAAAAATGGGTTGATTAAGAAAAGAAAGGGAAGAGGAGGATAAGAGGATTGATAAAAAATAAGTGAAAGATGTTTGTGAACAGAATCTGCCTGGGCTGTCTTTTCTCCTTCAATCCCCTTTAACCAAGAAATAGGGAAATGTTATTGGTTTTTCTCAATCTCAGATGTTGTACTAGTGTCTGCATGTCCTTTGTCCACAGCTGTAGAACAGAATCCAAACTGCAGCTGCAGGACTGCCAGTGCTGGATCTATGATGTGTGCGCACTTGTTGACCGGCAGTAACTGCAGTATAGATTTCCACAGTAGCAGGTACTGTAGGGCTGTTGATGACATGCAAGGCTGCCATGCAAATGATGCAAAAGATCTTGGATATCTCTATCCCTGCTGGTACTTGGCCGGTCAACCAGTAAAGACTGAAGACTGCGGCCCTCAGCTCGTTCGGAATAATTGGATACAAATAAATATGTCATCTTTGGCTGGTGAACCAGTGAAGACGGGTGCACTGAAAAGCTCAATGATTGGAAACAAGTAAATGTATCATCTTTAGCCACAAACATCATACTCGCAAAATGTTCTACTGTTTTATATGCCTCGTCTCTAAATTTCAGTCCTGCTAGTTCTCTTGCGGTATCCCATTTTGAAGTAATTAAATGAATATCTTAAAATGGAAGCATATCTGTTGACGCAAATTATGGTCAACACACCGAATTGCGCTAGTTCGCGCGTGAAAACGATCACCTCGCAGCGACTTTGCCAAGGGCGGTCCAACCGGCCTGGAAGGGCGGTCTGACCGGTCCTGGCTGAAAAGTGCGAAAAGCCTAAGAACGCCGGCTCGGGAGGGACCCCGACGGAGCTAGCGTACGTAGGGTTGTTCTGAGATCGGTAGGCCACTGAGAACGCCTTCAACCGCCGTAGAGACGAAGGAAGAACAACACTAGATTGAAAAAGCTAGGGTTTGAGAGATAAAAGTAAAAGATAAATGTTCGATTGGTTGTGTTAGGACTCAATCGGCCACGACCCTTTATATTTATAGGGTGGGGAGGTCTTGCCCCGGAAGGAAAATCTCGAGAGGATTCGTAATCAACATGGATTCCTAAAACTACTCGGACTCGGCGTAGGACCGTTCGAACCGTCCCTGGATAGCGGTTCGGCCGCCCTTGCCTTGTCGAGCCGGCTACAGGGTCATACCGGTCTAACCGCCTTTGAATAAAGGTTAGACCGGTCTTGCCCAGCCAGACTCGACAAGTGCCAATTTTGACCGTCAACATATGCCCCCCTGTTTTCTAATAAAGCTTGCGTAGTAGAAAACATATATTAAACAGAAATAAGACTAAGGACGACGAAAACCATGAATCGTCGGCCATTTGCACTAAGGGCGATATCAACAATACCGGCCTCCTCATCTTCAAGCTTCTTGCCATACACTGGGGTAACATGTCTTCAAGTATCTTCCATTAAGCGCCCTTGGTAACATGTACCCCTGCATCGTCTCAACCATATAAGAATCTCCCGAGCATACCTTTGTAACTTTATATGGCCCTTCCCAACTTGGAAACCATTTGCCAAACTTATCGCTCTTCGTTCCTATAGGTAGAATTGTCTTCCAAACCATATCACCGACTTGAAAAGACTTACCCTTTACCTTCTTGTTATAAGCTCTAGCAACTCGAATCTTGTCCTTCTCTATTTCTCTCAATGCTTCCAATCGCTTATCGGTCACTTCATCAATATTGTCCATCATCAAACTATGATAATCGACAGCATTAAGATCATTTTGTTTTGCCAACCGATGTGCTCTAAGATTCACTTCAACCAGCAAAACAGCTTCTTGACCATAGACAAGCTCAAAAGGAGTGACCTTAGTAGCACCATGTCTAGAGATACGATGAGCCCATAAAGCTTCAGACAAAACTCCATGCCATCTTTAGGATTATCTTCTATCTTCTTCTTGATGAGCTTAATCAATATTTTGTTGCTAGACTCGGCTGGACCATTAGCTCGAGCATAATATGGAGATGAATTGAGCATTTTAATACCATAAGATTCAACAAACTCACGCACCTCTTTAGATATGAACGAAGTTCCTTGATCCGTGGTCAAAGTTTGAGGAATCCCAAATCTATGTATAATATGATCCGTAATAAACTCAGTTACCTCCCGATGTGTCATATTCTTGAGAGGAATAGCTTCGGAACATTTAGTGAAATAATCAGTGGCCACCAATACAAAGCAATGCCCTTTCGATGATGAAGGATGAATTTTTCCAACAAAGTCCAACGCCCATCCTCAAAACGGCCATGGTTTAATAATAGGATGCATCAACGCAGCTGGAACCATCTAAATATCACCAAATCTTTGACACTCCTCACACCCTTTGTAGTATCTATAACAATCGGCTATCATGCTAGGCCTATAAAAACAAGCCCGCCTAAGAAGCCACTTCATCTTAGGAGCCGACTGATGAGTACCACAAATACCTTCATGCACTTCCGCCATATCCAATCTAGCTTGATCAGAATTTAGACACTTCAACAATAATTCTTCAGCCGTTCGACGATATAACTCACCATCAACCAAAATAAATTTAAACGCCCATCGTCGGACTTTCCTGTCAACAACACGTCCAGGATTCTGCAAATAATCAATAAGAGGTCTTCTCCAATCATCTACCTCCTTTTCTCCTTCATTAGAATTAATTTCAACCGAAATAGATTTATCAGCAGGTATAGTGGTCAGACCGCTTCCAGGAGCGGTTAGACCGGTCAGGGCGGTTGGACCGACCCCCAGGGGCGGTGTGACCGGTCTGGCCGCAGTGTAACACCCGTTCCAGAATACGTCGGCTATCGTTCATGAAAATTTCTTTTCTGAACATTATAACCAGACGCTTGCTGAGCCAGAGCATTAGCACTAGGATTTTCTTCACATGGTACATGATGTATAGTAAATTCATCAAAGGAAGATATAATGTCAAGCATTTATCAAGATACATATTCAAATGACCACTTAAATGTTGACATACCTTAGATACTTGCTGCACCACCAGTAAAGAATCACCATAAGCTTCAACATGTTTTACTCCCATCTCACACAAAATTTCCAATCCGAACAATAGAGCTTCATATTCGGTTTGGTTATTTGTGCAATCATGTTCTAGTCGGCTAAGAGCTTCAAAAATAGTACCATTTGGTGATATAAAAATAATACCAACACCACATCCACTTTTGCAAACTGACCCATCAAAATGTAACTTCCAAGGAGTAAAAGTAAGATAACTGACATCTAAATCAATATCATTATTAATACTATGTTCCACAATAAAGTCGGCTACAACTTGACCTTTCATAGATTTTAAAGGCTCACAAATTAGATCATATTCAATGAAAGCATAAGCCCATTTGCCGATTCTACCGCTTAGAATTGGTCTATGTAACATATATTTAACTATGTCGGTTTGACAAGCTACTATGCAAGTACTTGGTAATAAATAATGCCTCAATTTAGTACAAGCATAGTACAAGGATAAACGTAACTTTTCAATAAAAATATACCTTGTTTCTGCGTCCAATAATATCTTACTCACATAAGAGATAATATGCTCGTTGCCTTTGGTTTCTTGAATTAAAACAGCACCAATAACATGATTTTCAGCAGCCACATATAATTTGAATGGAACTCCCTTCTCGGGCGCCCAATGTACCGGCGGCGAAGACAAATAAAATTTAATTTTTTCAAATGCTTCTTGCTGTTTTGCCCCCCAAGTGAACTCATCATCATTCTTTAACCGAAGTATAGGAGTAAAAGCATTCACCTTCCCGGACAAGTTGCAAACAAACCTTCTCAAATAATTAACCTTGCCCAAGAACTTCTGTAAATCCTTTTTACATGTAGGAGCCTTTATTTTTCTAATTGATTCTATTCTTTTAGGATCTATCTCTATACCTTTCTCATGAACAATAAAGCCTAAAAACTTCCCAGCTGACACACCAAAAGCACATTTAAGTGGGTTCATCTTTAAACCATAGCGACGCATTCTTTCAAAGGCAAGTTTTAAATCGGCTAAATGTGAGTGTAGACCAGCCGATTTAACCACAATATCATCGATATAGACTTCGAGTATGATGCTAAGCAATCATGAAAAATTAAATTCATAGCTCTTTGATAAGTCGCGCCGGCATTCTTTAAACCGAAAGTCATAACTACCCATTCAAATAAACCCACAAAGCCCGGACATATGAAAGCAGTTTTAGATACATCTTCCTCAGCCATAAGTGTGTCGGCTATAGGCATAGGAAAACTAAGAACTTTATGATTAGAAGCATTATTAATAAGTGTGTCGGCTATAGGCATAGGATATTCATCTTTAGGAGAAGCTCTATTAAGATTTCTAAAATCAATGCAAACTCTGAGTTTACCTGAACCTTTCTTCTCCACTGGCACAATATTAGAGATCCAATCAGCATATCGACAAGGCCTAATAAATCCTGCTTCCAACAACCGATTGATTTCGGCTTTTATACGATCATACATAAGAGGATTAAAACGTCTAGCAGGTTGTTTATAAGCCTTAAAGCCAGGTTTTATAGGAAGTCGGTGTTCAACTAACTCACGACTCAAACCAGGCATTTCAGTATAATTTCACGCAAGCAATCGATATAATGTCTTAATAAATTTATTAACTCAGACTTGAATTCAGGATCTAAATTCTTATTTACATACGTCGGTCTTGGTACATTACCATCACCAATGTCTACCTCCTCTAAAGGATCAACCGACATAAAACCTTGTCCCAATTTGCTCAAATCATCAAGATCTTCAATGGCCTCACACATATCATTTGTTTGAGCCCGATAATGCTGAAGCCTTTGCTGTAACCATTCTAGATTTGTATCCATTAAATTACATGATATGGTTTAGCCGATTCTCTAACGGCTTTAGAACAGCAGATATGAAACCATCTCTAGTACAACTAATGAACTCATAATCAGAAAGATCTAAATCAGATAAACATTAACATGATCATGAGCCCCTATAGTGGAAGAATCGGTTAAAGCAACACAAGCCGACGCATCACCATGCACAACTTCTACCTCGTCGCCTACCCATTGAATTAAAATTTGATGCAAGGTAGAAGGAACACATTGATTTGCATGTATCCAATCACGGCCCAATATTAAACTGAAATTACCTTGCGTTTCAACGACGAAGAAAGCAGTAGCCAATGTCTTGCTTCCAACGGTGAGCTCCATAGAGATGACGCCTTTAGCACCCATAGGTTCACCTCCTCCCACACCGCTGACAGTCATGTTTGTCTTGATCAACTCATCATCGGAACCTCCCACTTCTTGAACAAAGAATAGGGCATCAAGTTAACAATCGCCCCTCCAACAACAAGCATCCGAGATATAGGCTTCCCATTGATGTGGCCCTTCATGTATAATGCCTTCAAATGATTTTCATTGTCTTTTAGCTTCTGAGATATAGCTTCTTTGGGACCAAAATCAAGATGAGCCAATTCTTCTTCCGGAATGACGTAATAATCCGATGACAAATGTACCACATTAATATCAAGATTCATATTGTGGGGACCCCTTGGCCAGGACGTCCCTCGACCATCCGTATCAGTCCCTGGATCAGTACGCTGATACAGATTGCGACACAGATTAGTGTCAGAAGCAGTAAATAACGTATAAGTTAAATATTTACATCGATTTAACTAGCGGAGAGCGGCGGGCACTCATTCGCCACCGGGGTGGGTGGCAGCACCATATCGCCCTGGAACTTAACCCTGTATGACAATGAAAGCAAGAGTGAGTATTCATGATTGAATACCCAGCAAATCTCACAAATTCAATAATATAATTATAGATTAAAAGAATATAAATGTTGGGGCCTGGAGGGGCATTTCTTCCCTGCCAGTCCCGATATTAACCCCAGAACCCAGTCATCGGCACTCCTGCCGTCCGGGTTCCCCATGCAATAAAGGAAATCTAATCAGTGGGGCTTTGACTAGTGGACTCATTTCGGAGTCACGGCTATCAAGATAGATTCTATACTCTGCAGAGGTCGTACTTATCTACCCCGCATTCAGTCAGTCCCTACCTTCGTCAAGGCAGGTACTGCCCTACGAGACTCGTACCCACCGGTGACCATCGCTGGTCAGCATTCCCTAGGTCCAGCCACAGGTAATACTGGGGGCTAAGCAGGGGCCACTAATCATCCGCCTCGCGGATGTCGACCCGGGTCTGTGAGCTCATTAATTAGGGCCCTCGGCCCTCAGGGTCTCCGACCCTGTATCCTAGTCGACCCGTGCCGCCCAGTCCCAGTCCTCTGCCTGGGGCTGTCTCCAGCATACCCGTTCCCGACTTGGTGCGTGCCCGACTCGGCACCAGGCGCTACCTAGTTCGCCGGTCGGCACTCTGCACCAATCATACGGCTCCTTGGATGGATTACTAGGTTCAGCTGGTGGGGTGTGAATCAAGGCCTCACATAATAGGCACTCCCGTAGGCTGTGCCTTTTTGGCATGCGGGGTTGTACTGGGCACTAGAAAGATTCTCCCATGAACCGGTCCTTAGCTGGATCAGAGCGGCTCTTAGGATCCTCCTAGCGAGGCCATCCTTCCACTCCCAATGTTAAAGCAACTTATATAGCGAAGCCAGGCTTCTACCCACGTGAAGCCTCCTTACAGCTTATGCCGCAAGAATGGTAACTTTAGTTATTGGGTGATATTATTGGTGAGACTTGCCTTCATTGTTGGTCCTTAGACGTTCCGTACGCGGGCGTAAACTGTATGTTGACCGGGCGGGGCTTCGGGCCTTCTGGAGCTTCGGCGTCTCATCGGGCCCGGTCATGCTATCGAACAATAAAACACATAAAATAACATCAATTCATCAATCAATGCCTATAGATTAGAAAGAGAAATGGGAGATAGATACTTCGGGACGTACCTACGGATCGATGGATTTGTTGATGGATATCCATTAATTATTTAATAATAATTAACGGGTAGGATGATGGGGCTTAGGAGGGGTTTAGCCGGTGGATGGCTTCTGAGTGTGGAGAGGAAGGTTAGTGATAAATATTTTGGAAATTACTGGATATCTAAATAATTCCCAAATATTTATATTAATTATTTAGAAATAGATTTCTAAATAATTAAGGATATTGGATTGAATTTCTATTAATATTCCGAAAAATTATTAATATAATTTTCCGGGAATATTATGGGCGGCATGACGGCTAGGGTTCGCTAATATCTGGGATTTTGGGTTGGGCAGCATAAGGGCTAGGTTTTACCTAGGGTTTTACTCGGGCGGCACAACGGCTATATAGGGCTAGGGGTTAATAACCGGGGTTTTTGGTTGGGCGGCATAATGGCTGTATCGGGAGATATCTGGGGTTTGGATTTGGGCAGCGTAACTGCTAGGTGGGGCTAGGGTCAGGGTTTCGGTTGGGCATTATAACGCTAGGGCGAACTGGCCTGGAAACTTGGGAGTCGGGCAGCATCCCGGCTAGGGTTGCGAAGCAGCGAGTAGCGATGGGGTTTAGCGGCGGGGGTCGGGCATTGCGCGGCCAGCCGAACTGGCATCATCCACAATGTCGGGTTTAAGTGGCTAAAGCTACGCCGCTGGTTAGACTGTTCCGGGCATACCCAGGAGCTGAACAGAGCAGCAGTTGGCGCACCTTTTCCTACGTGTGCGTGGGCAGTGTGGTATGACTAAAGCTATGCCGCTGGTTGGACTGTTCCGGGCGTACCCTGGAGCAGAGCAGAGCAACAGTTGGCGCACCTTTTCTATGTGTACATGGGCAGCGCTTCCGCAGTGTGTAGAGAGCTGCGCTCTCGTGCATGCGATAATGCATGTGTTAAAGAGCTGAAGCTCTCTATGTGAGAGAGACGGAGCTCTTCGTAAGGGCAGGAGAAACAGAGGGCTCTCTTCCTTTTATAGGCGCAGGGAGGGGAGAGTCTCGGCTGCCGGCTTCAGCGAGAAGGAAGAACGGGTGGCGTGGCGAGCTGGGAGCGAGCGAGCGTGGCTAGGTGGCTGCACTGCAGTGGCGAGCTCCCCTGTGGCCGTTTTGTACGGAGGCAGCGAGGAGGGAGGGGGCCTGCACCGGCCTGGCTCGGCCCCGACATGGCAGCCTGGGATGGGGCCACCGTACTTCATGGCAAGCGGAGGAGAGGCCGGTGGCCTGCTACTCGTGCAGAGGCAGAGACGTCGAGCGCGGCGATGGCGCCGCTATGCGGCCGGCGGCAAGGGCTGGAAGACGGCAAAACGGAGAGAGGAAGGGGAGAGGAGCCTCGGCGGCGAGCTCTGGTCGCCGGAGCGGCGGCACCGGCGAAGGGCAGCGGCGGAGCTGTCTGGCGGCGGCGGCGCTGGCTGCAACGCGTGAGGGCAGCAGGCAGGCGCGCTCGTGGGCCAGCGGAGCGAGCCATGAGTGGGCCGCGCGGGCTGGCCTGCTGCTGGGTGGAGAGAGAGCGCGGCGCGCATGGGCCGTGCAGCGCGCGAGCGGGCCGTGGCCTTGCGGCCTGCTGGCCGAGGCCTGTGTTGCGGCTGGGCGCTGGTCGGGCCGGGGGGAGGTGGAGGGGGCGCAGCGGGCCGGCAGGAGAGAAGGGGCGCGACGGGTGGGCTGCCGCTTAGGCGGCTGGGCCGTGGGCCTCGCGTGGAAAGGGAGGAGGTGGTGAGGGAGGCGGAGTTTGGGGAGGATAAATGGACTTTTGAGATGGGCTGAGAGGATAGCCGGGCTTAAAACAAGGTTTCGGCCCGTTTGGCAAATAAAAGGGGTTTCCTATTATTTAAACTAGGTTTTTGGGTTTGGTTTTGAATGGAGATTCAAATTAAAATAGGATTTGAATGTGTGGCTTGAAGAGGACGGTTTTATAATATTTGAAGGAGGTTTAGGATGAGAATTAATATTCAAATTAGATTCGAATATTAACTTAAACTCTG